>JXSR01S016098.1:26025-41355 GCA_000969725.1 Ophiothrix spiculata
CCTACGGAGCTCCGTATGTCGAATATATGAATACATACAAGATTCATAAAAATTCATATTTCGACATAAAAGTAGGTCTAGTCTAGACTAATGGAAATAATTTTGTAAACTCTCTAGACTCTGCTCTGGTTTGAAGAATGAAGTAGCTTAGTCCACTAGACGACCACGCTCCACGGCAGCCATTAGTAGTCAACTTAGATTCCTCCTGTCAAACGGAGCACCGGAGTTTTACTCTCCGTAAACGAAAATAATAAACATTGTAAAAAAGTCGATCCCATCACCATGCACCACCCGGCTTCATCAGTACAAAACTACACTAAATCAAACACAAAAGCACTGAAGATTAATTCTTTTGCACAAAAGTCACAAAAACACTATCCAAAAAAAAGGCTATATACACTATTTACAAATTGTTTTGACCTGGGTAATCCTAGGTCGACTTGCCACATGAGGGGCGAGGAGCAATGTTGCCAACGCCGCGGTTTACCCGCCCAATTGGGCTACTTTGAATTTGCTTGCCGCGGGTAAAAATTGTCTTGGGCGGGTGACCTAAAATTGGGCTACTTTTGCCACCATCTGCCCGCGGCAGCTTTTTTGGCAATATTTTGTTTATTCAGAGGGATTTTGAACCTTTAACACGTCGTAAAGCAATTTGCTCATCAACTAATTGGATTAATTCTTCCCTAATTGGATTAAGACATCATTGGGAAGATCAATATTGATTATCTGAAACTTCCGTTAGAGCTCGTAAGTGGATAATATTGATTGCTTTCATGTCTAATTGGGTTGTTTTTGCTATAGATCCACTTCAAAGCACCCAAAATTTGAAAATTGATAACATTTTGACAGTTCAAAAAATTGGGCTACTTTGAAAGCGTCTGCCGCGGGTAAAAATTGTAATTTGCCGCGGTTTGAGGCTTTGAGTTTTTGGCAACACTGGCGAGGAGCAAGCCAATGTTTGGTTCCGCAAGTTCTGCTACAATAGAAAACCATGCATTTAGGATTCCTAGAACATGGCATAAGTTGGCATCCAAGTTCAGCCTCGCTAATTTAGCAGACCGGATTGGCACAGTGGTCATCCAACTCGTCCGCGATCCGGGTCTTGATGATCAGATCTATGACTTTGGTAACTGTTTCCAATTTGGTTGACATGCAGTTGGGTTTATTTTTTCCTTTTGTTGATGGCAAAGCTGCTTTTTCTTCTCGAATTTGACTTACTCTTCGGTTTAGTTGTTCATTTTGTGATGTTTCACATTCTACTTGAACTAGTTTAGGTTCATTGTTTTCGTTTGATCGTCGTGTTACATATTGATTGTCCACACATTCGTTTATTTCAACGTCATCAGTAGTAATGCTATTAACAGTTTCAGTTGGTTTTTCAATAGCGTGGATAAAAGAGTCAACTGGTCGTGGATAACATTGATCAACAGTCTTGTTTGTGATATTATTCAAGTTCTTACGTTTATCAATAATTGACGTCCTCCACCTTTCCATACGTTGTTTATCTCTTTTCTTTGTAGCTGGAGATTTCCTTTTCTTCTTTCTTGTTGGTATTTCATTGGTTTGTTTCTTTCCAGGTGATGGCTGCTTAGGAGCTGGCAGATGATATCCTCCAAGCCTCGGCGCACAATTCGGTGAAATACTGGTTTCTTTTTTTTTTGACAATGGGTTTTGTCCATGTTATGTCCAGAAATATTTTATTTCTGGTCTGTTTAAGTGTCCATATTGGTGTT
This sequence comes from Ophiothrix spiculata, assembly GCA_000969725.1. Classification (NCBI taxonomy): domain Eukaryota; kingdom Metazoa; phylum Echinodermata; class Ophiuroidea; order Amphilepidida; family Ophiotrichidae; genus Ophiothrix; species Ophiothrix spiculata. The sequence goes on from JXSR01S016098.1 coordinate 27,759, forward strand.
AAATCGTTAATATCCAGTGCAGTAAGAACGTTGGTTAGCTGAAGGCCCAATCCAAAGAAATTTGGTGAAGTTTCCATAATTTCTCGGTGGGTTTATCAGAGCTTGCCAATAGACGTCCGTCCGTCACGGTTTCATAATTTCCATTACGGTTTGACAGTTCTCCCTATACAACGCATGTATTCTCAGTGGCTAAAATTAGCCATCAACTTTTTTGCTATTTGCCATTCTTTTTCGTTGGATCACTCATGTATTATTGTTAATATTAATGAGTATCTACTTAAGTGTTTGTTGATTGAAGAAATCAAAATGTGTACTTTGATCATGCATTTTTAAATTTTAAGGTAGCTCTAACGGCTACGGTGTCCTGCACAGAATTTGTTCAAAATTTCACAGAATGTGGAGAATGATAAAAAAAACTTGTATTCCAAATTTAGATTTTTTCCATCAAAGCGTTTTCGAGTTATGATATTTTTTATTTTCCAATTTCCCATAGACTTTGTACATGGCATATTTGGCCACCATGAAAATTTCACAAAATTTGTCAAATTTCTGAAAAAAATACTATTTACAAAAGATTTTTTTTCTCTGGTAGTGGTTTATAAATGAAACTAATTTTCTTTTCCTTGCATTGCAAACTGATCACGGATTGTCATGAATTTTGATTTAAAGAAATTTCTTTCATCGTTTATGTACGGGAGACTTCTAATGTTTCTACTTCCCGAATTTTATTGCGTTAATTTCTAGAAACACTGAATAGCCAGATTTCTCAGAATTTTCATTCATACTTCCCATGCTTCAATTTTAACAAACAAGGTGTCAAATGAAAGCTTATCAAATTTGCAACAATCTCTCGTTGGCTTTTAAAATTAAAGTGTTTCTAAAAAAATTTATAGGTGTTTGAAAATATGCCTAAATTTAGGAGCTAAAAAATCAATTTTCTTGATAATAAAACACTTTATGGCAAAAAGCCCACGAGAGAATTTAGCTTTTGTGATCCTTCACCAGCCCCTAAAATTTGAATGTCATAGCACATTCCCTCTTGACATGAAAATTCAAAAACTCTTGATTTTTAGGGAATTTTCAAAAAATAAAGAAAAACATAAGAAATTGGCCTAATATTATAAAACTTATTAAATGTTACCATTGAAGGGTATTCTTTAAATGGAATTAGGTTTTAGTTCACATTCCCCAAAACTATTCACTTTATAGCTAATTTTCTGACATGTGTAAATAGCCGTTCAAGCTATTGATTGTTTACATAAAAAGGATCATGAATTTTCACAAGTTTATGTTTGGTAAACTCCTTGACTACCATGGCCTATGGCTTAAGCAACTCACTAAGGTATGCAAGAGCACATTTCCCACATTTTTCATGATGCGAGTTGTTCAAAATGAGACTTCAAAAAATTGGCAAAATTAACCATTGTTCAATGGAGCCCCATATGTCTATAAAAGATATAATAATAATAATATGCACGCTTTTATATAGCGCTTAATAACCTAAACAAGATCTCAAAGCACAACTGCCTATTATTACCGCTGCCATCAGGAAATCGTCACAATCATATCGCATCAGTTAGTGGTGCTACCAGGCAGAAGTGCACTCGCTATCTGCACTTAGATCGTGATATTCCCCATAACAGCTCCCCAATAACGCTCGGGTCAACGAGGCAAGTGTGATAAAGTGATTTGCCCATGTTCACAACACGTTGGCACTACCGGGGCTCAAACTCACAACCTTCTGATTATGAGTCCTGCACTGTTCCGCTAGACCACACGCGCCCATATAATCATTTATTGACATACAAGTAGGTCTAAAGTAGCTGAAAAGACATGAAAGATAAGATTTCAATGATTATAAATAACAAAACATGCTATGGTTCTTTTTTGAGGTTTTTAGATCTATGTAAATTAAGAAATTGATTAAAAAAAGAATTTTTGACAAAAAAATAGTGCAAACATTTTTGTTCAAGAAATCTTTGCTTTTGGATGACAATGATTGGCATCGCATGACATAAACTTCAAGTGTTTTCACACAAAATGAAACATCTAATTCCTTTTTTTGCATGGCTGTTTTTTATCCGGGGTGCTACGAAAATGGGCATTTTTGGTAAAAGATTACCAAAAATGGTCAGAATTTGAGATTTTTGATGAAAAATTTGCCTAAAAAATTATTTTTTGTAAAATTTGAGTCTAATTTTTTATTTCAACCATCAAGAAATGCGAATATAAGTTCAATAAACAATTCAAAATAAAAACTTTGTTGAAAATTGGCAAAACAGTTTTTTTAACACTACGTCACAACTGCATGTATATGTCAGTATGTAATGTTATGTGTATTGGGAGACACGAAGTGACATCCAAGTGATAACTGCAACATACTGATAATGACAAAAAAATCCCTATTTTTTGCCACTTACCTATTTCCATAACAGTTCATTCTCAGCAAAAAAATAAATTCCTAAGGGGCCGTTCACAAACACTTGTAAGGAGGGGGCCTGATGCCAAAAGGGGGGCCCTTAAAATTGTTCACCCTCGTAAGGGGGGGCCCTGAAAAAAATTACCACAAATATTCCGGTAAAAATTGAGTTTACATGCTTTTCTATGGGGTTGACCACTAATTTTTGTCGCAAAAAGGGGGGCCCTCAAATTTGTTGAGGTCGAAAAGGGGGGCCCCGAAAATTTTCTGCGATAATTTTTTTGTTTGCATCAGGCCCCCCCCCCTTACAAGTGTTTGTGAACGGTCCCTAAGTTTATGGTGTTTCAAAATAGGGTAAACCGGGGTAAAAAGGCCCGTTTTTGAGGTTTTAGCTAAATATCTCGGATCAGCTTGGAGAATCTTGAATTAAGTTATGTGGTTTAATCCACTAGCTACATGTCTCCTCTTTTTTATGCAAATTTAGTTTTATGAATATTTTATTGATAAGGCGGCATTGAAGGTGATTATATTGGTGGGCCTTTTTACCCCGGCAAAGGTTTTCCTCGGGGTAAAAAGGCCCGCATTAGATTTGACCAATCTAATAACCATGGCAACCATATTACAGTTGCTATGATTTTCAAACAGGATTTACTTTTGTTTAAACATTGTAAGACAATACTTCACACCAAAAAACTTTTGATTTTCTCTTACTGATTCTTTGTGAGGGACCTCTTTTTTGTGCCTACAGTTTCACCGTAACACAATTGCTAACTTGTGAAAATTCTACAAAATGCCTTACAACTTCAAATTACTGTATTTAATTTTTATAATATCAACAACCTCTAAGGGAACACGCGCTGATTCGATCAGCGTACGGCAAATGTTTGTAATGAATATTTATAGTTATAGTGTGATGTCAGAAACAATATATGGTTGCCTATTTCATCAAACAACAAATGTTGAGAATTTCAGTAAAGAATATACATGCAACATGCAAATGGATTAATGTAGCTTTTTAGGGCCTATATGACGATTAAAGGTCAAGAAAAGGACCACATTATGTAAATTTTAGTGCTTTTATATTTTTTGACAGAATATTTATTTTAAGGGTATTATGAAAAAAAATCAAAATTTGCTTGATGACCTAATTGCAGGCATCATTGAGATTCAGACCACCAATTTTTGTTGTAAATCTGTGACAAAAAACCTTCAAATTATGTCGAAATCAATGCTGTAAGCATTCATTTTTATCTTAAGGTAATATTTAAAAAAGGAGGTCTGTAGTTCGTAGAGTTTTACAGCTTGTTACCACTGAACACTTGACTCTTCCAATGTAACTGGGTGAGACCCTGGGGGTTCTGTTTGGACTACTCTTTTAGCAACAGATGGCACTTTTTTCAAGAAGAAGTCATAATAAAAAGCTTTGATGTACCAAAAATCAACAAAATTCTGATCATGGACTGCCATATTCAACACAGTTGACAGAGCAAGATGGCGTCAAAATAATGTAAACAATGCACACAAAACCTCTGATTTTTCCTATCCAAATGTCCCACAATTAATTGCAATTACTTTTTTAGTTAGTGGAACTGATGCTCTTAGCTCCTGGCAGTCAACAATGTACTCAAGTTTAAAAATGAAATTGAAAAATTGAGTTGCCAAATTTTTGGCCATTACACCGTTGCAAGAGAAAATGCTTGGTCAAAAATCCCTAAAACTTTCTGGGCACACAATAGAAACTACCCCTGAAGATGTGGCACACACCTTCCAGACCAAAAAAGATTCCCCCATTCAGCATCACCTCACAATCCTTGTAGGTTGAAACTCTACAGAACACTCATTGTACTCATTTTTTCTCACCCAATGATTTTTATTTGCTATTCATTTTAACCATTTCAGATCTAGACTACAGAACACATCACAATGGGTATATCACATCATGCAGCTCAACTGCACATGCTCATTGGTGTATTCCTGAGTCTTCCAATACTGGTGCTGTCATCGATTGGTGATAGAAGCGTTCCGTTTCAGAATTTTTTGAGAACCTGTCTTATTGCAAACTGCAGTTCAGATGCCAAGCTTGCTGACTTTGAATTGAGGCAACCTCAGTACATGCAGGTAAGATTTGTCCGTCCATAAAGAATCTTAAGTGTACACAACCAATTTCTTCCTACAAAAGGTCCTGTAAAAGACATTAGTTCTCGTCAGAAGTACTCTGTTTGCAGCTAATGATCTGTCCTTCACAAAAGCCCACTAAATATAAAAGTATCTACTAATTTTTGCACAAACTGCAATTTTTACTTTGTATCCAGATACATACTAGAGAAAAGGAATTTACAAATTTACAGCCTAGTCAGTACAGATAAAGAATGCGTAAGAACATAAATAATTAAACAGATCACAAACTACTTTTCAGGCCAAGATTTCATTAATTATGAAAAAATCCTGGTCGAAGGGGGACTTGAACTACCGGACCTCTTGCATGCTGGGCAAGTGCTCTAACCCCTCAGCCATCTGGTGCCTCAGATAAACCAAGAGTTTAAACCAAAACGTTGCAGAAGAGTGGTCACAGTAAAGGTTGGGCATGTTACACGCATGATGCGTTACACGCATGCATGATGCGTTACACGTAACAAATAAGTGGTATACGTGTACACGGATGAAACGAAATTTCAAAGGACAATTAACTCTCACGTTAATATTTACACTATGATGTCAAAGCTACCGCCAATGAAACTACAATTTTACATAATACTTCAAATTGAAGTTCTTTTTTAATACAAACCTTAAAATAAGTTTTAACCTTAGAGAAAATCAGTTTCTTACTGTGAAAGTTTCCCTTACTTGCCGTATAGGCGAATCGTCACTACGCATTGTAAACATTGAGGCATTTCAATCATAAAATTGCAGAGTAAGCTGCCATGTAACCACACATGAGCAATCGAACATTTTGGGTACGCTCTATTGAGGCAATGGTGATATCCCTCCAGGGCAGTTAAAAAGATGACCGCAGGAAATGACAGCTTGCAAGACTCGATGTTTACGATAACGAACATTTCAAAATGTAAACAAAACTTGACACAGACACATGACAATGCAATGATGAAAAATAAACAATTTTCCAGTTCAATATTTGAAAGGATTTTATTCATTTTCACAACTCACAAACTGGGTAAGCTCCCGACCGAGTCCCTATCCTAAGTCCTGGGGTTAAGCTTCAACTGTTGGCAAATGCTGTACGTTCGGCCATTGACCTTTGGTTTTGAGTTGATCTGATACGTGTAAACGATAAACGCACGCATTCAAGAATACGTTACACGTAAGAGAAAATACACGGAATAACCCATCCTTAGTCACAGTACACATTACAAACAGGAAGACAATTAACTAGACAACCATTTTTCCAGATGCACTTTTATATATTTTCTATTAACATCCATTTGTAATTTCTTGGCAGTATTTAGGATGGCATTGTCAAGCAGAATGTAGATATGAAAGCATGTGGAATGCAGTAGATCATTTCCAGTTGTACGGTTATTCTGTACCACAGTTCAATGGAAAGGTAAATTAAACCATGTTAGAAATTAGGCCTCATTGGTAGTGAAACTCATGGGTATGTCAAAATAGTCAGTAGGCAGAAGGGGAGAATGTTGTACAGGGATGCTTAAAGAAAAGTTTTCAAGAATTTGACCATCTCTCTACCTCAAAAAGTGTGATTTTGTGACCCATCTCTACATATACCAATTTTTTTATTTTTTTTTATTTATTTTTTTTTTGCAAATTGGGCCCATTCATGGGTATGTGATGATAACCCACCTATCGATATATACTAAAACTTACCAAAATGCAACATCAAAAACTTTTGAGCATCCCCGTATAGTCATATACTATAAATTGTCAGTGAGAACCCCGCATGAAATAGCCACTCAAATATATAACCATTATACATTCAAATCACATCAAATTTGAGTTGTTCTATTGATAAATTAAAAAGGGTTTTGAGTATCATAAACCAGATCTTATTCATGTGTAATGAAAAGTGTGTTTCACATCATTAATGAAAGTGTCTTGAATGTATTAAGGTATTACTGAGCTGAATTTCACTCCCAATGAGGCCTTAATTCAGAGATATTTAACCCAGGAGGGTACTCAAATATATTAGGTAGGTATGTTCCGCACTGGTATTCCAACATAAATGACCATAGATTCATTTAGACTGATCCAAAAGTTCCACTTACTTGTGTACGTCACCAAGAGACAACAAGCAGCCTCAGTCTCATCTCAGTGTTGACAAAGGCAGCAGCGTTTGCCAAAACATACACACAAAAATATAAAAAATGAATCTATTACTCACTAAAATAGGTTGTTGGATTTTTTTTTTCAAAATTAAGGTCATACTTGTGTGAACCTGCTTTTTTTTTTATCTGTCACATTAAAATGGGTGAGGAGCTTTAGAACATTAGTAAGCTTGAAATGGGCTCTTTGTGAGTGGAAGAGGAGGTTTGAAAAGGTGTTTTGACCATGGCACATGTACCTTCAATATATGTGAGTGGCCTTATGTTAAAAGGCCACCCTAAACAAGGAACAAATTTAAGGTATGCTGACATTGGGGCAATCTATACGTAGTGCAGATCCAGATGCATGCGCATCTCCGATATCCAGATTTGAGATCCACATCTCCGTAGACCACTAACTCTTGTGCATATAGGCAGTGTGCTGTTTAGCAATCCGAATCTGACACCCGTGTAGCCACAGTCAACTGCAAAACGGCTTACTGAGATGCACATTCATCTGAATTTGCAGTCCCATGTAGATTGCCCCATAATTGGACTCATCTCTGATATTGAACATTGTCATGTTTATAGAGGTGCTTTGGAGGTATAATGAGCAGTGGAGCATTATGGTAACACTTCCATTTCCATTACCAATGATTGCCGGATATTTTCCAACTCTCTGTGTATTTTCTCCAACTTGTCTTCATTTCAGTGGCCGTTTATTCGCATTCTTGGTATCCAGGAGCCAGCATCTGTTGTGTTCTCAATCCTGAATGGCTTAGCCAATGTGTATATGCTTTGGAAAATGAAACATCTATTACCATCCCATGCACCGATGTATAGAATATGGCAAGGATATGCAGTGGTATGTATTTATCAGCAGTAGATTTGGAAAAGTGATTTTGTCTTAAAATCCCTTTATTATTTGTGGATAAATAGTGTTTATATATAGTGGAACATCATTTAAACGAAGTCACTGGGGCCTAAGATAATAGTTTTTGTTATTGAAATTTTGTGTTATCCAACCCATTTCACATAGAAAATCAATACTGGGCTTGGGACTTGTAAAATTATTTTGTGTTATCAGGGTTTTTGCATTGAGAGATATTGTGTTAATGAGGTCCCACTGTAAGGCCTGAAAAAAAAAAGAATTGTTGTGTTGCCCTTTTCCGACCGACCCTAAATCTGGCTAAAATCTGCATTTTCCCCCTTTTTTTTCCCTTACAATTTTTCTAATAAACTTGCTGTTTCTAGCACAGAAACTCACAATAAATGTGTTAAATTAACAAAATCTTTGGTTTCCTGTCAGAAATAACTAATAAACAATCTTGTTATGCCGTTATAATTGACTTTAACATGCATTGACCGACCGACCCCACTTTAAATTTTTTTCCCCAAAAGGGCAACACAACATTTTTTTTCTTGGCCAAAACTGGATATAGAAATCTAAATTAGTCCTATTGGCAAAAGCACCATCACCCATCCAAATAAAGTAATTCTGCGAATGTTGAGGAAAGCATTCTTGTGCCTGAAAGTTTTGACAGAGACACAGGTTTCAACCATATGGGAAAATTTATAAATATCTGTCAAGATTCTTTCAGATACAAAATAACTTAATTTCTGTAATTAGAAAAACCTGGTTGATATATTTTGAACCAAAACTTTTTTTGCACATGCTTTACCTCGGCACTGAAGATCTGCCAAAAACATTTGAAATAGCGCATGCGCCCATCACTATGATCTGATACAGAGATTGTGGGTTCGAACCCTGGGCCGGCGGTTTTCGTCTCCTTGTTTCCTTGGGCAAGAAACTTTACTTTACTTGCTCCGTGGTCGGACAGTCACGTAAAACCGTGGGTCCCCTGTATGAATAGACTCCTTCATGGGGTATGCGTGTTATGCAAGTACTTGTATCATTGATTGATTGATTGATTGATATGAGACATGGAATTTTCATTTGAGTGGGCTTGTTTTTTAATTGATTGTAATGTTATTTTGCTTCAGGTTGGAATCCTTGCCTGGATAGGTTCTACAATATTTCATGCAAGAGATGTCTTATGGACTGAGGTATGTGTTACTGAATTGAGCTCTCTCTTCAAAATAGGCTCCCTGTTTAGCAGGTTTATTACTTGTTAACACATAAATATATAGGCCTAAGTTCATTCGTGCATGTTTAAAACATAAATTGGATGATTACAACTTGTACTGCACTCACTGGAATTATTTTTCCCAGATAATTTCAAGACCAAACCGGTCACTTCGTTAGCAGGTGGATGCTTTGAGGTGCTGAGATCTAGTGTTTCTAGACGTTGTTCCAGAAGTGGTGTTTATGAACTCTCTCCCAATCTATAATTGTTTATTGAGATCTACAAATAAAAACACTTGGAAAATTGACAAGGCATTGCAAATGACAAGTCTGACCCTTATCAGGTGATTTAAATTTTTAATTACACATACACAGAGACTGTAGAAGCTTGATTGTTTTAATATTATGGACTCAATTTTTAGGGATCTTCTTTTGGAGATAGATTTTTGGCCTACAAGGGCAACCAAGTCCATTAAGCCTAACCCTGGCACACCAAAGTGCATAGAATCGTAGACCACACAACTTGAACTTGAACCTGCATAGACTGTGCTTGTAATTATCCTACACCATGCAGTTCAGTATACAATACTGTATGCGTAGAAATTTGATTGGATTGTCATTGTATGGTCCAGTAGGGTTAAACAACCTGTGGAATTGTGTCACAAGAACATAATTCTGTTTACATCATGATACCAAGGTATTGTTTGTGGCAGTAAATCATGAACGCGTACTTAAAGACGTGAGCATAGACGTGGACTGTCTCCACCTTGAAAATACACACTCGTGTAGGAGACTCCTGCGGGGTCAGTACCGTTGACACGTTCACAAATTAAATCCAAAAACAGTAGTATGAATCATGGGTAATGGTGACAAGAGGATTCTGAACATTTCTCATCGTAACTGTATTTGATGTGTACCTGGAAATAATTGGAATATCTTTGGTCATGTTAGCTCAATCAGCAAGGTGCTTGATTGTGGTTTGGAATGTCCTAAGTTCACATCCAGCAGTACCAAAGATGAGTGTCGTTGAAATTCCCATAGACAAGGAACTAACAGCTAAGTGTCTCATTGAAGTCCTTTGCTAAACTCAGGGAACAGATCCTGGGTGATGGTTTAATCATGTTTCAATTTAGGTTATCATCAAGATTCAGTGTGGCTAGAGGCTACTTAAATTTAGCTGCTAATAAAGTTGCAAACTTACTTGAGGCACGGTGGTTTAGTAGTCACCTGTACTTAGCTGTTAGTTCCTTGTCTATGGGAATTTCAACGAAACTCATCTTTGGCACTGCTGGTGAAGTGCTAATCAACGAGGCATAGTACACTATAAATTGTATTTATTTATTTATCTTCTAAAATTATCTCTCATTCAGATCGTCTGACATACGTAGAATAATGTATGACATAAGTAAAATAACAGTTGTACTGGGGTATTTCAATTGAATCAACATCTTGCCAATCAAGTCAACCACAAACCAGTAATACATATGGCCGACATGCACATATCTCACAATTTCACTTAAATTACGGTATCTTTGTTTTATTTTTCAGTATTTAGATTATTTTGCTGCATTTGCACTAACAATGACAGGTCTATGGACAGCCTGTATGAGGTAAGACCAAGGAATTTTAAAAAGAGGGAAGCGGTACTGGCCACCATCTTGCTATTGTGCATGGAGAGTTAGTTGTAACTCTGGATTTATTTTTAAGTAGTCAGAGCATGTTAAATTTTAGTTTGTTGCCCAAAGTGTATGTGCATTTCATTTCAAGGGATGGGTTTCCAGTCACAACTTTTGTGACTTGCACTGATCTGCAATCTTGGCCAAAATAGACCTCCCCGTTCTCTCTGCAATGTTGCTACAAGATATTTTTTGAAAAAGAATGTGCTGAAAGCATGTGATGATCACAACCTCTTATGGTGGGAAGGGGAGGTCCTGTGAGAAGGAGGGAGTGGTACTGACTAGTCTACAAAACTTTAAACTCGCAATCTATTTCATGCATTAACTACATAAATGTCATTAAAGTGTCCCAAATATTTTTGGCCAAGATTGCAGGTATGCAGATTTGCATTATGCTTTGACCCCAAGTGTCACAAACACACTCAAATTATGCAGGACATACAATAACAGGTAAATCAAGATTCATACATTCTGTGTTAAGTATGCGTTGAAATTGTAAATCTAATTGGACAGTTGGTAACTTATACGCATTCATTAATCTCATTTAGTTGCACGCTGTGTATCGCATAGTGCATTTTACAATTCCATGTACGCGTACGCGTAACATGCTCACGTTTGTATGGCAAGTTTCATTTTTAAAAGAAATGTAAATCTAAATTACAATGATTAACATGGGATGATGGATGGTGGTATTTTCTATGTTTTATTAAAATAGCAAACATATTTTAAAATAATTATGTCTTTTAATTTCTGTGCAATTTTATTCGAATCATTGTCGTGTATGAATTAGATTTATAACTGGTCTTTATACTTTGCGCTCGTGAAATTTTACAAAAATAATGCACCTTGCACTGAAGTCAAAGTTGTTCAACTCACTCGGCTGCACCTCGTGAGTGCAGACAACTCCAACTTCAGCATGCAACGCATTATTCTTGTACAATTTCACTCTCTTCAAGTAATACGCAGTTATTAATCTATAAATAGTGCATTAAGATCAAAATGGGCACCAATTCCCTTTTTTTAATTTCTTTGGTAAGACATTAAAGACATGTTTCAGGATTATCTTCCATTTTTCCTTTTCTAAATCTTCAATTTGTTTTTGAAAAATGTATGTGGGCGTATGTGAGCTCTTTAAGTATAGAATCAGAATGCTGTGTTTTTCAGTTTACAGTGTAATTTATGTTTAGGCTACCCTCATAGAAAGGACATTAGATCAAACCTGACCTGTCTCTAGCAGATATGATGTGTACTGCAAAATCGTACACTGTAGGCACTTAGTATTTCCGCAAGCTTTACAACATTCAAAAACCTAATTTTTATATCAAAAAATGCAGAAAAATAAAAAATTCATGCTTGTATAATACTTATCTATTTAATATGACTAAATCCATGTTTCTTCTGATATTTGATCTTCCATGGCTAATTTCATGGACCATATACAGGTATGCAAGAAAGCATAAATCTTATTAAAATGTACCATATCAATTATTCATTAGCTCATTATCCACGTGTAAGCACATAGAATATTTTCAGGTTTGAGTTTTCAGAAAAATGAGTAGAAATGTATTAAACTTTATTTTTATGCGCAGATGAAATGTAGCAATACACACACACCATATATGCAATTCTTGTTTAGTTCTGTAGATATATGAAATGTAGATTCTGTCAAAAAATGAAGCAAGGTGCACAAAACATAGATATTTCCTTTCTGGAAATGTAATCTATCATTAACTTTAAGCATTTTGTTAAAATGTTATGGTACAAACTAAATTTGCAAAAACATAAAATTGAGTAACATATTGCCCCCCTTAAGGTCCTGTCAACCCTTTTTTAGAAATGTTTTTTGCTCTGTAACTCAGCAACGGATAATTAAATTCAAATAAAAGTATACATTTCTAGAAGCGGATTTGCATACTGAACATGATGGTCAGGTTATTTTTAACCAAAAAGTGTCATTTTGGACCTAGGGTCCAAAAATCATGTTTTGGGGCCCAAAATTTTGCGGGAAAGCTAACTAAATTTTCTTTGGTAAAATGTTGCACCATTTTACTTTTTAGAGTCTGGAAAGCAATATCTAGGAATACATTTTTCTAATTTTTGATTTATTTATCTTAGTTTTTGAGATTTCATAAAAAATTGGTCCTAAAAATTTCAAAAAATCCCGCTCCTGACACCATTTTTGGCAAAATATGCCACATTTTCACCTATTTTTGGCACCATTTCAAAAAATAAGATTAAAATAAAAAAAAAAATGAGAAATGCGTTCCTAGATATTGCTTTCTAGATTCTAAAAAGTAAAATGGTTCAGCATTTTACCAAAACAAAATTTAGATAGCTTTCCCGTAAAATTTTGGCCTTTTTTTTGGACCTTATGGCCAAAATTTCACATTTTGGTCCAAAAATAACCTGACCATCATGTTCTGTATGCAAATCCACTTCTAGAAATGTATACTTTTATTAGGATTTAATTATCTGTTGCTGAGTTACAGTGCAAAAATCATGTCTGAAAAACAAAGGGTTGACAGGGCCCTCAAGACATTGTGGGGGAGGAATGAGAAACAAGCATAAAGCCTGTCGAGTCCAAGATCTCTAATTTACTAATTTAATCAAACATTTACTGTGTTGATTGTATCATTGAGTGAACCACAATTATCATTTCCGATGGGACATTTGAATGAGACAACTAATGGATGAACTACATATTTGACAGCATGTACTATCTTTTATGGTATGCATCAAAAACACCGGTTAATGCACCCTGATCTTTTGGACACTGCATTTTGTCATTGGAGACACCTAAGTAATTGCTTTTTCGAATTGATCTACCACGTGAATCAAAATAAATAGTGCACGGATTAAAACCGATTTTGACCTTGATAAAAGCACCGAATTATAATTTTCTTGTTAATGTAGTAAAGCAGATTAAATAAGCTTTCAAATGCAAAAAAAATTACAGAAATCGGATGAAAAATAAAAAAGACATGACCAATTTTGTAAGTATTTTAGCTTTTATCTTAATGCCATAAACCGTAATTGTGATATGTAATATCTTGCTTAAGGGGCCTGTTAACCCGGCCGTTTGTTCGGTAGCAGAATTTAGTTTTTCTGCATTTTCTGATACTTCAGCATGTTACCTTTTATT
>JXSR01S016099.1:23349-35249 GCA_000969725.1 Ophiothrix spiculata
GAAATGTATACTTTTATATGGAGAGACTTATTGGTTGCTGAGTTACAAGGCATACAATATTTCAGAAAATGAGGGGTTAACTGTGCCCTTAAATCTTAAATTTCGGTTCACTTAAACACTGCCATTGCAGCTAAGGCCTAAAAAATTGTTTGGGCAGGTAGGCTTTTAAAAAAAAAATATTTTCAGCAAAAAAGAGTAATATTTCATGTAGATTTGTAGATTTGGGTTCCTGAACTATTTTGAAGTGCTACTGTGCTAAATCTTAAATTTCAGATACACTTTTAGAAGCAAACACTGCCATTGAAGCTAAAGGCCTAAAAAAATTGTTTGGTTGTGTAACATTAAAAAATAGGGGCAGTTAGGCTGGCTTTTTTTTATTTTCAGCAAAAAACACCAAATTTCTTGCTAGTTTGGATACTTTTTTCATTAATTTTTCAAAAAAGTGCCCAATTCATGAAATTTGGGTGCTTTTTCACAATTTTTACTCTTCACAATTTTTACTCCAACTTTTTTATCATTTGTCCAGAAAATTTGGATTGGTTGGGTTATGCCAATCGGGCAATATTTTTTTAGTAGGCATAATGGTGTGATGGTATGGGTCGTGTGTGTGTATGTGCTGGGGGGAGGGGTCTCAACTCGTCCCTATAAAGCCATCAGCAATAAGCAATCAAGATTGTGCCACAGGCATATTTTCAAGTGTTCTACCCATGCCTTTTCTGGCAAGGAGGCTTACGTTAAGGCCTCCATTTTCCATTATAGAGAAAACAGACAAAATCACAGAAATGCCAAGTGTAACACAGAAAATGCAAAGTCTGTAATGTTGCAGAAACAAACATAAAATCAGCTTTTTCTAGAAAATGATATAGAGAAGGGTTGCAAAATCACACTTTTTGAGGTATAGAGATGGTCAAAATTCTGAAATCTACTTTGAGCATCCCCATACAAATATTTTTGTATGGGGATGCACCCCCCCCCCCTCCCCCGAGACCTAAATGGGAATTTTCACTTTTAGTCCAATCATATGCACATACTTGCTATCTACTGAAAATCTTTATTACCTTTTTTAAAAACAAAAATTTAATTCAATCATTTCATATTTGCAAATTAGACTCTTTTCATGTTTTTATGTGGGATCAAGCTATCTGTATTTTATATGAAAACCTAAGTCAAGATTCTGATGGTCTTTGATGTAAACTATATTTGAATCCTTATCTATATATGCAAATTGACTTATTGTAAAAACAGAATGTTTTAAAATATGAACAGTTTTAATAATCTGATAAGAAATAACAGCTACATGTATAGACTGAGCTATGACACATGTCAGAAAATAAGAAATACAGAAAGGGCAACAGATATTCATAGATGTGAATACTTTTCTTTGATTCGTATCAGAAAAAAAATATATTACCACGACATCGCCAGTGTGTTGAGGGGCTAAATATGGGCAAAAATCCACCGTAATAAAATAAGGTATATCTCATAAATATGCCTCCCACTTTATGAAGTACGCAAAAACTGCTATGATGGTATTTAATTTAGAATATTAATCTATAACATAAGCATAGTGCACCACACTTAGTGCACAAACAATACTCGGACTACTCACATTATTATGCACCACACCATGATACCTTGATGGTGAACAGTTATAGCCGCACGCATCATGTTCCAAACTTTGTTTACACTTTAATCATTTGAAGTATTAGCGGTAGTAATGACAGCATGCAAAGTTTCATTGTCAAATTCAAACTCTGTTTATCAAAATATTTAGATATTCTTTTATTTTTAGTTATCATTGTCGACAATGATAAATACGGGCCCCTGTAGTTGAGCTTTGACGTTTTTAGGAGATCTAATGTAAACTCCAAATTTGTTTTGATTTATCTGCAATCTATGAAGTAAAAAGAATGTTTTACGAACACATTTTTGGCTCTTTCTTGATATAGGGCCTATATCATCAGTATAAATACGCTTAGAGAATAGCCTCATACCCAAGATCAACAAACAAGATAAAATAGATTTTTTTTACTTTCCTGAAGATTTTGATCAAAATTTTCCTGATATCTGGTAATTCTGTTATTTTCTAACATATAAAGTGTAAATCACCCACAAATAAAATTTCAAAATTTTGTCCAATTCAATATGTGTTAATTTGAGTGAAGACATTGTTTTTTTAACTTTTGAATGTATCAAAGGTACAAAATACTTAATTTTGAGGATAATTTGTAAAGATTTTTAAATCTTCACAGAATTATCCTCAAACTTTAAAAATCAAGAAAACAATTCCTTTAAGGTGCCAAAGATCTTGATTTTGCCATAATGGATTCCACATTTACTTCATGTATGACATATATAATTCTGTGATCAGTGCATTTTCCAGTGACCCAGTTTATACTGTGGATTTGTGAATGCAAGACCCTCAAGAATGTGATTCACCATAATATTTAGAATGGATTTCCCTGAGGGAACATTGCTGGAATGGAATACTTTGCCCTTTGACAACATTGGAAAACTGCCATATATTAAATAGCTTGTGAAAGAGCAATAGTTCATGTAGATTTGTAGATTTGGGTTCCTGAACTATTTTGAAGTGATACCGTGCTAAATCTTAAATTTCAGATACACTTTTAGAAGCAAACACTGCCATTGAAGCTAAAGGCCTAAAAAAATTGTTTGGTTGTGTAACATTAAAAAATTGGGGCAGGTAGGCAGGCTTTTTTTCTATTTTCAGCAAAAAACACCCAATTTCTTGCTAGTTTGGATACTTTTTCATTAATTTTTAAAAAAAGCGCCCAATTCTGATTATGGGTGCTTTTTCACAATTTTTACTCTTCACATTTTTTACTCGTAACTTTTTTATCATTTGTCCAGAAAATTTGGATTGGTAGGGTTATGCCAATCGGACAATATTTTTTTAGTAGGCATAATGGTGTGGTGGTATGGGTCATGTGTGCAAATACAACCTAAAGGCCACTGTCCACAGGCATATTTTCAAGTGTTCTACCCGTGCCTTTTCTTTTCCATGATACAGAAAACAGACAAAAATCACAGAAATGCCAAGTGTAACACAGAAAATGCAAAATCTGTAATGTTGCAGAAACAAACATAAAATCAGTAATTTAGAAAATAAGCAAATACCGTACTTAAATGTCCGAAATCAATTACTGCATGAGTATCAATCATAAAAAAACACCCAATTTGCCCTAAATTGGGTGCTTAGAAAAATGGTATAGGGATGGGTCGCAAAATCACACTTTTAGAGGTATAGAGATGGTCAAAATTCTGAAATCTACTTTGAGCATCCCCATACAAATATTTGTAAGACCCCCCCCCCCCCCGAGACCTAAATGGGAATTTTCACTTATAGTCCAATCATATGCACATATTGGACATCTACTGAAAATCTTTATTTATTTTGCAAAAGCAAAAATTGAATTCAATCACAGAAACTGATCTTTGCAAATTAGATTTTCCATGTAAATTAAATATGTGGGATCAAGCTATCTGTATTTTATATTAAAACTAAGTCAAGATTCCGATGGTCTTTGATGTAAACTATATTTGAATCCTTATCTATATATGCAAATTGACTTTATATAAAAACAGAATGATTTAAAATAAAATCTAAATGGAAAAAAATTAATGGCAAACAAAATACACCAGATATAGGCCTGTACTTATGGTTAACATGAACAGTTTTAATAATCTGATAAGAAAAAACAGCTAAACTGAGCTGTGACACACGTCAGAAAATAAGAAATACAGAAAGGGCAACAGAAAGGGCAACTTGTGATCAAGGGTTACCATTTTTCTGTGTTTTCCAATCATAATGCATATTTGCTGACAGTGTGTCACATGCCTTATTCATATTTCATTAACCCTAAAGCTCCCAAAGGTTACAAAAAGCTAAAAGAGCAAATCAACAAAATCGCCTTCCGAATACGTCATAGACGGGGTTCCTATATAGGGACGAATTCGCTGCCTAGGCAGCGCCCCTCGGGTGGCTTGGTATAGGTGGACACGGGATTGGGATGCGAGAGGTCCCTGGTTGGAGCCCCGGTGGAAACCACCAATTTTTGACACCCTTATTTCCGAGGAGATTTCTGAGAACGAAAAGGGGTAGGTAGGAGGTTAGGGTTAACTATCATCCTTTCATGGTATTGCATAAACAGTTGAATAATCTGTGAATTTTTGAGTACATAAGATTTAGGCCTACAGGAAAGATACCAGACTTTGTATACTGGCCCATGTAATGGCATCGGCGGCTATGGAACTCAAATTGGGTGTATTTGGATCCACTCAGTTCCTGCCAAAATCTACTCCGAGTGCCAAGATTCAGTTGCGCATAGAGACATACCGTGCAAGTAATACTTTATGCAAGTGATATGCCAACCTGCACAAAAAGTGTGTGCATGTTTCCAGTATTCATGCATTATGACCAATGTGATGCATCATAGGCAAAAACTGGAATACCCCCAATTTTGTCTCCATGTCTTAGTTGCGAGTTTGGTTTTTCCCCTGTAGGCCAGTGACGTAGCTACAGGGCCGCCCCCCCCCCCCAATTACTGACATCTGTCGGTTAAAAAAGAGCCCGTCGTTAAAGTTGAGCCGACCACTTGCGGGCGGCGATACCGCATAAACATATAGACATAACTGAACATAAATCCAAAAAATGTAGCTTCAATTAGCCTTCTGCAATGCGTCAAATATCTAAAACCCCGGAGTTTTTGGGGGCTTCACCCCCTGAACCCCCCACAGGGGCCCTAAGGCAGTCCCTATAGACCCCACCCGTTATTCGCTTTGCTCGCATTGTCAATACACTTGTCGGTTTGTCTTTATAGTGGCACCCCCACTTTCGGAAACCTGGCTACGCCACTGCTGTAGGCCTATTAAAATCTATGGTTGAGTATCAGTATCTGATATGATCCCTTCTCAAAAATATGTAGATAGCACCTTCTCCTATTTTCCATGGATTCTAGATTCTATTGGACTATTTAAAGCAGTTATTTTTCCTATATGTGTATTAAAAAATGCCTGAGTCTTCAACATGGTCCTATACTAGGCATTGGAACTCCGGGGGGGGGGGGGGTACTCAGATTTTGGTTGGGTACGGACGCGCGGCCGGAGTTTTCGACTACCACTGGTTTTGTAAACCTCAGGAAGCAAATAAATGCTACCCATATGTAAACCAATTTGACTTAAACAACCATTATCAAGACCGTTCATTACATTTTTACAATGTAAATTGAACTTTAAAAGCCCAATTTGGCAACCGATAGGTAAACCAAAGGAAAAATTGGTCAAAAAATGATTGTTTTTGAAAAATACAACCGTTATGTAAACCATTTTTCAAATTTTTGAGGGGCCTTTGGGAAACCTGGGAGGTTAAAAATGCAACTGTTCTTGGCCGTGGGTCCGTACACCCACCTTTTCACTTAGTACCCCTCCCCCCCCCCTCCCCCGGGTTGGAACTCTGACCAAACTGACATAAAGTCATAGATGTACTGGACAGGCATAAGCCGCCTGAGAGTTATCTGCCAGAAAATGTATGGTACATTTGTAAAATGCTTGAATATATGCCTATGGACTTTAGAATTTGTGTGGATCCCTTCATTTTACACATTCAGAAAGACCCCCAATGAAAGGTTATCAAATGTTATGATATTCTGTCACCAGAGATCTTGTGTTACATGACAATGATAAATGATTTGTATTTAATGTGAGAACGTAGTACTTTGTTTCTGTAGTTCTGAGGAGAATTGTTAGTCAGCGAGTTGTGAGAAGGAGAGTTACCCTAGTAAGAGATAGGAGTTATTTATATGACAAGTGGCAGGATATGGTTAGGACATCTGGCAAGTATAGTTATACAGGGTGAGTCAAATTAAAGTGTAATCAACGGGAGGAATTTTTTACAGGAAATCTGTATATTTTTATCAAATTTAATTATATTTGCTAAATAGCAAATTTAATCAGCTTTCATGATAATTTTAGTTTGTTGAAATTGACCAATGCATTCAAAAGTTACAGCCGTTTAAGTAAAGGGACCCAATTTTGATATCGAACAAATTTGCTTCAACACGAACTCTTTTCTGCACATCAGTAATATCTTATTAATAGTGCATTGATGAATTTGACGGTACATTCAAAATGTTAAGCGGACATGCATTTTGCAGAGATACTTAAGAAGATTCAATGATGCAGGTCAAAGTACTGATGATCATTTCAAATATCAGTGCACAATCTTGACAACCAATGCCAGAAGATGAATCATGGCACAACGACGTAGCAACCGGCACTGACATTTTGTTGCAATTAGGTATCATCAGACTCAAAGTCCGGTTGAAGATCGCCGTCTGTTTTGTCTTTATTTATAAATCCGTTCCAGGTCCCATCACCTCAAGCTATTAGTATATAAAATACTATTTATGAGCTAAAGATCCCGCAAATCTTCTTAACAGAAACAAGGAAAGGTTTGAAAGGTCCTGATCCCGATGATTCAATAAAACAACAACCGAAAGAGATCGAAGAGCTTTTTTGAGAGATCTGAACAATACCTCAAGAGTCAACCCACATTTCACAGTCTATATACATTCAACAGGTTATTGCTTTCTTGTTGTTTTATTTCCAAAGACATTCCTATCATAACAATTGAAAGATACAACAGCATTTGTTACCAGTAAGCACGTAAACTAAATATCGTAGTTTGTTCGCCGTTAAAATTAGGTACCTTAACTTAAACGACTATATCTTTAGAATGCTTTGTCCGATTTCAACAGGATAAATTTTCTATGAAAGCTAATGAAATATTATATCTAACACAGGAACAATTTTTGAAAAAGAATAACAGGAACTGGTTATATAAAATCACTGATTAGATTACACTTTATTTTGACTCACCCTGTATAGGAAAGGCCGCAAGTTGTGGATAGGACTTGACTTTTTTTATCTCAGAACAGGCGCCATTTTGAATTTGACACAAGCTAACAATACAATTAGGTAGCAAATAATCTTGTTGTAACCTGTATTGTTATTTCTTGTCAATTATTTATAATATCGGGCATTTTAAAGGCACTTTTGGTCGATTTTAATGAAAATCTGTTATGTTGGCGGCCATTTTGAATTGGAAATATGTATACGACATTATTGGGAGTTAGAAGTATTTGTTACAGGTCCAGAACATATTTCCCAATAATAATTTGGAACATAAAGTGTTTTACAAGATACTTTTAGCCCGGGACTTTTAGGCCATTATATGAGGAAGTGGTACTAGCTCCCCCGCTGGTATTGCGTTGGTCATTTAGGGGGTCATTTTGGGAGCCGTATTGAATTATAAACATGTGAATGTCATAATTTGACGTCAAATGGATATTTTGTTATCCCCACTGTTACTTTTCTTTCATTAATTTAACTATTTATTAATATTTATGCCCTTTCAGTGCCGCTGTATTATCTTTTCTATGGTTCGTAATGGTCAATAATGGGGTCAATTTTGACCCCCCTGATAGGCACCCCCGTGCAGCTGATTGATTTTGGTGTCCTACCTAGGGATGTTGCTTTAGGGCCATACAACACTTCTAGATAGGACACATCTTGACAATCCGCCGTGTCAGGTATACCCCCGTGCCCACTGGGTAGTAACCTGGTTTTGTATTATTTGTTGTTTCATTTATAGCATTCCAAGCCAATGTCATGTCTTGTTTATGTGTACGATTTGGTCCTGAGTTCCTGACCATAACTCACCCATAACTCTCCGCCTCATAACTCGCCATTTATCTATTCCGAGGTGTAACCTGGTTTTGTATTATTTGAGTTGTTATTTGTTTCATTGATAGCATTCCTAGTCACTGTTGTGTCTTACGATTTGTCAAAAGGGCAACCATGTTTCTTGACATTTGAGCTGTAATGGAAAGGATCCGTTTATATTCTTTGAGATATAATTGCCCAGTATAATTGCTGCTCCCAAGAGTTCAATCTGTCATGTAACATGTAAACATCACCTAAATTTAATAGCCTGGAATGGATGACAGCTTCCACGAAGCATAGGCCTACTTTGTGTACAACTTGTCAGAAAAAATCCTGTTGTGTCCACCGGCATATCCAGGGGTGTGTGCAGTCTGGGTGTGTGGAGGGTCTGCGGGCAAAACAAAAAAACAAAAAAAAGAAGAAGGGGAAAAAAGGGGGGGGGGGGGAAAGAAAAAGAAGAAAGAAAAAAAGGGAAATAAAAGAAAAAATGTATATCGCCCTATTTAGGCCTAAGTGAAGGAGACATTAAAGTTAACCCTCGTCCACCTTAGCTATTTTCTACAACCTCATCACCTAAAGGGGGTGGTTTTGAATATGGAATTGACAAGCCAAAAGTGCATGTGGTTGTTTTATACGGTAGAATCTCTTCTATTCATTGATACCAAAATTATGAAAATCGGCCAAGGCGTTAAAGTATTTCAGGTCGAAAAATTTCGTCGAAATCTGATTTTCGGCCAAAATTGGCAAAAATTCAAAATTTTGCTTTAACACAATATTGGATTTTCATCAGTTTTTTTGCTAATGAATAAAGGAAATGGTAGTTCTGACATGTACTGTAAGTTTAAGCTTCTATGCAAATATTTTTCAAAGTGGGGGTGGGATGGTTGTCTGGATGGTTTACCACCCCTACCCATGGAGTTTAATGGTTTACCCTACCCCCTCTTAGGAAGACAACCCAGTAGGCTCATATATCTTTCAAAAAATATCCATATAGTGCACCTTAAAGGTGCAATTCATGATTTTGATATGGCCTGTTTTCTAGCTAAATAAAAAGAAGAGTACAACATAAATATACTCTGAAAATTTCACTTGATTCCGACCTTCCGTTTCCAAGTTACAAACTTTTCAGCATTTTTGAACATCCCATAGACTACTGTGTTGTAATTACTGTCGGGCCCCGACAATAATTAGAAAATGACACATTTTCTCGATTTTCTCAAAAATGCAAGCACGTATGAAAGAATGGTTTGGGGATCGTAACATATACCAGTTGAGGATTCTTATAAGCCAAAAAACTCAAGTTTGATAGAGGTGACCTTGAGGGTGAAAAGTGAATCATGAATTGCCCCTTTAAATGGTAGTAATGGCTCCCTGATGCATTGCGGAGAACATACTACTTGATTTATCAAGGTACATGCTAAAATGTTGTAATATACCTCATGTTTGGGTTGACAGTGAGGACACCTGTACTTTGGTGTGATATGTTATCTTAGCTGGATTCTCTGGGGATCTGTGTGAAACATGTCCCAGCAATTTGTCAAACTGACACTACTAATTGGTTCACATATTGACTGAAAATATGCAGACATTTTATTTGCCTTTGTACCTCACAAAATATCTTTCGCTACTCATTTTTGTATATAAAGGGCGCACACCAGTAAATAACTCCTCCATTGAAATATACATAAAATTTCTGTTGGAAAAATGTTTTTTGTACCTGAACCATTCAAATTAAACATCCATTTTTGTGCAACGAGATGTTTTGTGGAAGACATTTTGGACTTCATTATGGGCACTCTTTTGGAAAAAACCTAAATGTTACAAAATGTTTCTATAGATATTTTAGGATTTTTTGTCATTCTTATGGCTATTTTGATCAATTTTAATGAAAATTGTGGAAAGTGCCATTTTACATTTGAAAAATGTATGGCTTACATGTTTTTGTTTTAATTCCAGAAACCATTTCTTAATGATAACTTTGGATATAAAGTGTTCAACAAGTTGTGTAAGAGCATTTCCATAAGTTTCAATACCAAGTGGAATCTGGGCTACAAAAAGTCCCTTTTATATATGTGCCCCGTCATATCTAAAGGTACCTTAAGGTCGGCATAGTAAATTACGAGATTTGGACCATTGAAGCGGAGCATAGTCAAAAATCACGTCCCAAGGTTGAATTTCTAATTTCATCAGAAAAGTTACTTTTGAAGTATATTCCATCATATTAATCAGAAAACATCAAAAACATTAGAAAAATGTGTTAAAAACCAAGATAAAAATCCTCTCTCCATTGAAGTTTTACTTAGTACAAAAACTTTTAAACTTGATTTTCGTAGGACTAAAGTTTTCAGAATCAGCACGATGCCTTATTTTGCCAATTTGGATGTAACTTTGCAACCGAACACCCACCAAAAGTAAGGTGTCAATTTAAAGCTTAAAATCTCAGCTTTCAGATGAGACCAAACAATCAGTTTTGAATTTGGGAACCTTAATGTACCTTTCAATATGACTGGGCACATATGATACTTGGACATCCAGGATGACATTTTGTCTTATGTTGTTTTATGCTCCTTTGTTAATCAGTGGCAGAATGTATTCAGTAAATTGTTGTTAGAAACACACAGCTTGTTTCTAACAAAATGCTGTTGTTATTCTCCATTTCAGAACAATGAGGAATTTCTGTCGAGTGCAGTGCGAGCTGAATGTGACAGCAGAACCTCACGAGTTGTCAATGCTCTTCTTCTTATGGTACATCAAGCAGTGCGGAGGGTTCATGAGGATATCATCAACGGACAATGGAGGACAGGTAAATAACATAAGTAATTTGCTGGTAATCAGGTCCTCTACACTTCCTATGCGTATCCAATTTTTTTGGGCCGCACACAGTACGGCAAAATACACATCTCTGATTAGAAATGATATCATTGTTTTCAAACTCCCCACAAAAGTATACTGAGTTGAAAATTGAAAGAACAGGGTTGTTCCGTATTGCACATCATTTGAGGGATAGTTTAGTGGGACGTGGAACATATACTGACAGGTTTCTATAATTGCTGATATAATCTTGAATTTACAACACTTAATTGCCAAAGTCATAAGTTAGACATGGGAAGATAAATTTGTGCAAATTTGTGCAGGATGAAGACCAGTCTATAATTTCGTAGCAACTAGACTTGCTAAAACGTATACACCTACATCTCATAAAAAATGTGGCAAAACGCAGACCTGTTTCTCTGGACAAGAGGTCACTCACAAAAACGATGTCACTGGCAAATCATATTGACCTGTATCTCGTTGATTTTACACCAAATTGGGTGCTTTTACTAATTTGTTATTTATCCGCCCAATGAGTATAGCAATAAAACCACCGCACTTATCTTGCGTCTACATTCTGTCAGAATGTCCCCATTTATTTAACATTCAGACCTTTCATCACATCTTTCAAATATTTTCCAAAGTACAATTGATATGGAAATTCTTAAGATTAGACATACCACTATGCCATCTAAATTTTTTGATATAATTGATCAAATTTTAAAAAAGAGAACCAAATGGCCAAAGACCAAGGTTCCAGGAAAGTTCAAGGACAATTTTCTCTGCTGAACCCCCTCCAAGTTTCCCAGGTAATTTTACTCCGGTACCTACATCATAATTATTCTCAGGGAGATCTTCTCCTGACCCAATCATATACTCAGGGTAATTTTACTCCTGTCCATTCTCAATATATGTACCAAATTTATACCATATCCATCTCCAATTAAAGGGGAAAGTTGAATTTGCTACCAAGAAACCCATCATTGGCCCGTAAGGGGAAAGAGTTTTCATAATATTAAATAAAAAATCTGCCCGAACTCCCTTTACATATAAACCATTCTACCCCCTTCAAAAATACCAAAACATGTGATCTAAAAAAAACCACCTTTTGCTCATGATTTGGGTGGGAGGGTGGGAATTTTTCAACCCAGGTCTGTTCTCAATAATGACAGAATGCACAATGAACAAGCCTAAAATTTACCGGGAACGATTTCCCGAACAGAGACCGCTGATTGGTCCCTTTTTCAATGACCCATTGATGCGTAGCAAACCTAATTATATTTTTATAAAATCGAATGACGCCGATAAGTGGCTCATTGGGGCTGACAAAATGGTTTATTGCC
>JXSR01S016100.1:3015-16015 GCA_000969725.1 Ophiothrix spiculata
TGCGATGTTCGTATATGTGATTGATTGGAGTGTTGCTCTTTAAATTTAACTTTAATTACCATAAATTAAGATGCTTTAATTAATCTTATAAACTGGTAGGACCATCTGAAATTTAGGACTTAAACGCTGCACATTTTTACACCACCGGCACAGAATGAAATATTACTATTTTATTCTCTCCCCATTTAAGCCATCTCTTTGTCGATTTTTTTTACTTTTTCTAAGTATTGTTTCATTGTCAAGCTTTTTTATACGTAAGTTAAGTAAAGTGCATCTGGGCTAGTCCTGTAAATAATAACAAAGGAATATCATTTTCTTCCTGGAGTCCAAGAATATGGACAATTGTACCAAACAGTTTGTCCAGGAATTGTAATCAGCAACAAATTATATACATTCAGATTTTAAGTATTTAGATAACATTTTATCTTTAATTTCGTTTTCATGTACATTACAATGAGTATGAGAGATGCAAAAATTCGTTTACAAAAGCTTTTTGCAATCTAAGATACTCTGGTTTGGAGTATTTCAAAAGTATATTTTAATATACCTAAGAAAGAAAGAACAAACAATAATCTCCACCTAAATGTATTTCCACTTTTCATCCCATAATGTACTGAACTCAGGAAAAATACTCCTGAAAGATGTAAAATTATGAAATGATCATACATAAGATACTCACATCTTACGATTTGATTAAAAGATCCTTTTATTTGTATGAAGTAAATACTATACGTAAGCGGATCCTTGCAAAACAATCCTAACTTAGACATTTCCGACTCAACATAACTACCCTTCGGCATTCCATTCATTGGGGAAGACATTAGCCATATTCTCATTAAGCTAGCAAAAGCTCTCTATTCAATGCAGTCTAAGGTAAACTATGGCCCCATTGGGTCAACTTATTCAAGTTGTTCAATAACCTTTTCAGAAAATATTCCCTCGGGGAAACAAGGGCAAGGCATCCATTGAGCGCCACCTTTATCACATTGGGGAACACCTTAGTTCAAAGAAGCACTCAGATTGAAATTCAGAATTGTTAGTACAACCCTGGGCTATATTCACTGTCACATAGACCTTACTTAGCTTCAATTTACTGGCGCAATATGGCAAACTTAACGACAGCCAGTTTGTCTTGTATAGACTTTGTCTTCGTGACCTATTTGAGTAGTACTGACTGTGTCAAGAAATATAAGCAATGGGAAACATTTAGATTAAATTCAGAACGAGCAAAAACTGATATTTACATTTAACAATTTCAGTACGTCAATGCATCGACCTGAATGTCTTAGTTCGTGCTCCCACACATTGAAAATAATGTTTATTGCTCCACGATTTTTGGCCAAGACACGGTTAGTTGCGACAAGCAACACAATGTGAATGCATAACTGTTATGAACATGAATTAATTCACAGTTAGAAAATACAGGCGAGAAACGAATTTTTGACACACATGTTCTTTTCTCCTATGTAGTGGTGTTAGGACCTTTATCCGAAAGACAGACTGATTTGATAAGATTGTTTTTGTATACCTGATGATATGAATATTGTTACGTGATGACAATAGCTTTTTCAAGAACTGTTCAAAAACCCTTGCATTAATGAGTGCAAGAACGGCAACAAAATTCAATGAAACAATTCCATTTATATGTGAATACTCAAGAAAATACAGCATACGCTATAAAGATTTAGGTGTAATTTGATAAATATATTGACGGAATAATCGTAATCAAGGGACCGATCAATAATCCGTTGATGAGTACTTTTCTGAATAGTGACGGAATTTAAGATGTCTTTTTTCACACCCAATCAGTCGGTATTTGCAACATCCAATACGTCCTTTTATCGAAAGTGAATGTTTTATTCATGAGTCTATCAGGAGTAATTCCTTTGCACATCATGTGTGCAAGATTTCTTTCATTGTCACTTAAAGAGAAGTTGCAGTTAATGCCAAAGACGTTTAAAATGTACGCTTTAGATGGCCTCTTCAATTTGTCATTTTTTTAGAACAAAATATACCTCTTTCTATTTTGTAGATAATATCTAAAACTTTTTATTCTAAACTTTTATCACATTAAACGTATTCTTTAGGTCAGCATTCATGTCTGCTATTTTATAGGGTTATATAACATGTTTTTATTCCACAGTAGAGAAACCTCTGGCAAACTGATATGACAGAATGTAGGACAAACCACCGCAAACACGTATCACGAATAAATATTATATACGACCTTTAATAGGATTAATTGTAAATTAACAATACTGGTCGAGACTAAAAATGAGCAAAACGACCAGTCCCTCAAAAGTGGAAATGAAATAGATGCTTAACACATTAACACCTTTCACTGAGACGCTGAATTGAGAGACCTAGCAGAGCAGTGGTCACCTGTCTTTCGGTTATTTTTGAAATCATCGGTCACTTAAGTGCAATGGCGACCTGTGTCTATTGAAATTACAATGGTAGAATTCATTTGTCAATGGTTAATATGGGACATATGGGTATTCAAACATCCTTTGGCGGATACGAAAACATAAATTTAATGAAGAGTTTTTTTATAAAGACTTAATATCCTTCTTGGTTATACACTTTTGAAAAAATGATCTGCTAGGTTCTTCTCTGGGTTCCAAAACAAAACAAACACACACACGCTGTTGTGTAAACGAATAATAGAAAACAAGATCTAGTGAAACATGTATCTTCATTTTGTTGACCTAAAAACTGTGGAGATGAAGTAGAGCAACCTCTTTACCGTCACTTTAAGTGCGAAATTTGGCAAAAGTGACATTATTTAGTGTTGATTCAAAATCTTCCCATCGACATTTTTTGTCATTTTTTTCTCAAAAGTTGCGCACAAGTACGTTCTTTCAATTAACAAAATAAAAAGTGGTGGTCATTGATCTACTTTTTACAAAAAATGAGAAAATATGACATTTTTTGGCTTCAAAACACGATTTTGCGATGGACCAGATACCTTAATATATCAATAGCTTTGAGGATATTATGAAATTGCACAAAAAACTAAAACGAGTTTGGCTTTTTATTCACACGGAATACTTACTTCAAGACACAAAGACACCATATGAGTTAATATTACCATTCAGACATATATAATTGCTCCTGATTAATCTTACCTGTATTCTGTTGTAGGTCATGCACCTCCAGTACTAACATATGATGTGATCTTATAATCGCATTGTGTCATCAGTCAATATTCAAAGCCTTGCTGTGTTTTAAGATAATTGTGGTAGTTAAAATTTACTGTTAGCTTTGTTTAAAGAAAAAAATACTGGTGTAATGAAATACAGCGTCCGTGTGACTGAGTGTCCTGGTTACTATTCAATTGTGTAAAACGTACAAGTGTGCGATCAATAAATCATTGTTTGTGACTTATTCCGTGTATATAGTTCAATAACACCCGGACTCCTGGTTATGGGAGACACTCTCCGTTAAGACTAGAGTTCAAGAAAACAAGTCATTTTCAAGAAATTAAAACCTTTCAAGTAACAAGCAGTTTTAAAACAAATTTGTCTTTATTTACGTTCATGTAATTTTAATGAGAAATATTTATTTTCATACAGCAGAATCACTATTTTTCTTCAGCTAATAACTTGATTGCAGTAAAAAATTCAATAGCAGAAGCTAGAAGGTTTGGTTCACCTTTCTAGTAATATATTAATCAATGCTTGATTAACCCGCACCCTTCTAAACGGTGCTTAATAATTAACTGCTTTTTAATGCTATACCTGAAACTATTTTAAATTCTTTTCGCCAACATTTCCATAATTAGCCACGTAAAATTCGTCCAAAGTGAAGATTTACTCATCATTTTGCCCAAGTCGTAATATATGCTTCTTCTTATCGGAATTCCTTAAAGAATGGGACATTAATGGATTGTCCTCAAAACGATATAAACTGTTTGAATTTTCTGACCTGATACTTCATTTCTTCTTTGGTTGTTTTGATATGAAGATTCGTCGATTTGGAGATCTCAACGAAGGATTTAATCGGCAAAAAGCATCTAGGAAATGTTATATGAGGTCTAGTGAGAAAATTAGGATACTCTTGGCGCTTATCAACAATTGACAAAATGATACTTGAACAATGAACAAAGAAATTCCATATCAATGCATTAGAACAAAACTATGTATTAGAGACATCGTTAACAATTATAATTCTATTAACCGAGAATGTAGCTTTTTTATCCAAGGTAAAAGTTTGTCTTTAAAAGTTATATTTGCAAATATGATATATCTACAGTAATGTGTGTTTTGTAGTGCTTAAGAAATAATGTTTACATGTATTGTTTAAGAGTGCAAAAATCACCTTTGGGTCAACTTTTCTGGTGCTTATTGGCCGTAATTTAGAAACATGGCTTTCGAAGAGATGTGCATATATTTCGTGCCCAATATCTATATTCTTATTGAAAAACATTTGATTCAAAATAAAATGCCCCCCGGTTCCAATATGCGTGTAAACTTTACGATGGATAATATTTCTAGTATGTAAGTTTATTCATGTTCTAGAAATGCAAAATCTGTCAACGTAGAATAGAGTAAAAATATATTCGAAGGTGTCTCACATATTATATTAAAATACATTGAAATCGATCACAAATACTCTTTTGCATCTGATTAATATACGTCAGACATAAAAATTGAAAATTCTTCTGTTATGCAGAATCATGAATTGTGCTGTTTTGTATGTCTTGTGTACCAAGCAATGTGCACCTCCAAATACATTGAGTATGCTACAACATATGACACGGCATCTACGTATGTCATTTTAAACAATTAGAAAATCGTATTGAACGTATATAAAAAGGAACAAATTCGCAATTCAAAAAGCATATACAAAACATTTTCCGAAAATATGATTTTTTCGAACCATTGCTTTCCCTCAAATTCAAAGGGTAATTCCAGCATAGGTAGTAGCTAAAGCGATAAGTAAAATAAATCACGATAGTGGTGTTTGAGAAAGAAACCTCCTTTAGTTATATGCTATTTTGATTTTACATAATGCATATGGGAGTTGACAGGTCGGAAAACACCCATCAATGGTAATTATATGTGTCCAGTCATGCAAAGGTCGGCAAGGACATGAAATGTCATAAGTGATCTGAAATAAATTGCCAGCACGTAACAATATAATTATTAGCTTCAATTTTTCTCACAGTTAAAGCCAGTGTGTATTAAATGTATAGCTATAAACCATGTAGAAAAAAATAAATAATGTCACAATTTATTATACTGAAGCTGGTTTTCATCCGCCTGATATTCGATGACATGTGCATTTCCATTAAAGAGACTTTCCTTAGTAAAATACTAACAATAATAAAAACACAAACCTAAAGCAGCAAATTTTAAAACAAAATTCAAAATTTTAACGCCATTTTGAACACTATAGAAACCAATAAGAGGGCAGTCATTTGCAAAAATCCAAGGTCTATATGATATTCTCAAATAACATACGTGAAAAATCTTGATTACGTTACCTGGTAACTAAAAACTTTGATTTAGGAGTTTATTCGAATCAAGTTAAGATGTATAGACTGTGCTTCAGATGCTAGGCAGCCCAGACTAGATCTAAAATGTTCCAGATATGGAGAGCTCAGTCTAATATTTTTGGACGTTAGACACCCAAGTCGAATCACAGATATTTTACATTTCTACAAACTAATACAGTAGAAGATAAGCAAAACTGAAGATGCAAGGCAAACACCTTTGACGTTTCTCTTCTGTTATTTACTTAAATTAAGATAACTGAATTTTTATGAAGCAACTCATAAAACAGCATATCCTTTTCGATTGAATCACTTCCAAAGCAAAGAGAGTTTTGAATGGTTTTTTTTCTAGAGCAGACTTTGTGTCTAGGTTATAACTGTTTGATGTGCGCAGCAAACAATTTACCACATCAGTCTTTTTACTTGCAATTTCTTGAAAGACCTGCCTTTAATACTTAAAGCTTTGTCTTTCAACAAATAGTCTTGAATAAAACTTCAATTTAAACACCAGCTTCTCACACAAGAGTAAGTGTATTGAATTCCTATGGTACAGTTATGCAATATTTAGTATCTCGTAAGACGAAACAAGAATCAATTCAAATATCCTCACTTTAATTAAAATACATTACATATAAAATAATATGTTTATGTTTTTTTCTCTGATATCAAATCATAATTCACATGTATTTTAATGATACGTTAAATTGAATGAATATAGGAATTTTAAACTGACCCAATTCCATACTTCCCTACTTAGGCCAAAGAAATGTATTATCCTATGGTGATGAATATAACTCAAAAATCAATACTGGGCAGTGAACATCATTTCCTTTGGTATGAGTAAGGCAGCGTGGATTTGGGTCAGTGTTGGTTTCCTATATTCAATTACAAATCATTTTTAAGAAAACTCTCCGATAGTAAATTAAAATCCTTTATCCTACAGTTTGAAATTGGCAATCCAATTATACAAACAATAGCTGACACAAAAAATCGATATAATTCCATTAATTTGGCATGAGCAAAAAATGTTTAACAAATTTATATGGCATATAACGAAGAAATACTCATGGAACGCCACGAGTTTCAAATGTATTAAATTTTGAAGGCAAAAGTTTTATTCCAAATTAGCAAAGAAATTGAATACTATTGGTGACTTGTATTTACAGGCACAGAATCCGCATATATAGAACAGAGACGTAATTACATCCAGCGATTCAGGGTATGCGTATTATTGATTTATAGTGACACTAAACTGCTTGCATCCAGTAAAAGCAAGATATCTGTCATCTGTAGACAAGAAATTCTTTAAAGTTTAATTGATTAAATTTCTTGAACATGTCATACCCAAACTGAATAGTCTTGGAAGGAAATCCTTTATGTTATGACTCAAGGATGTTTTCACTATTCAAAACGTCACTTGCTATCATTTTTGAAGTTTGGTACTGATGTGTGTACCAGTCAATTGTTTTCCAAAGCGAGGAGGATTTTTAAGTCTTACATAATGTCTTTATTAATAATATACATATATACATATGGAAATCAAGAACAATGATTGTGTAAATGATCATTGTAATTCCAATTAAATCTAGAAAAATATGTTGAACTTGAACAGTCCTCTTTAAGACAGCCAGCGGCTTTTATAAAGTGATACATGAAATAAAATTAAGAAGGAAAAAGCAGAAATTCTTTGGATTATGAGACATCACATCACATTTATAAAAAACAAAATATCAATTTGCATGAACCATATGTGATTTCAATAAGTTATTCGGGCTATGGTTGAAAATTAGCATATTGAAGCAAGAAGTTTTTAAATACCATTGTGCAGATTTTACATATACTGTAACGTTTCTATTTTTAACAGTTTGCTATTATTGTTTTTCTTAACCCATAAATCAGATTTACGAGATAGTTATCAACAATTGACGTGCTATCATAAGCTTCCAGGTAGTGGGTGTCGTTGTTGACAATGTAATCTCATCCCACGGGATTAAAGATCAGTTTGTTATATATACGTTGAATATGACTTGATGTAAAATAAACTCGACAAGCAGCTTGAAAAACAAATATCAAGTATATAGATAGAACTGCTGCACTACTTATGTCTCACTTACATGTAAAATGCGTTACTTCAATCATGCACAGTTGTGTAAATATGATTGTATTAAATATAGTGCGCAAATCCGAATAAAATCAATTCTACTAAATCCCCCTGATGATTACAAGAATTAATATATTAATATTTTACACTTTTGATGATGTAAATCTAATTTTTTCCTTGAAAGGAACAAAAGTATAATGAGAACAACACAACACAAACGGCTTACTATTAGAATATAGATGTTTAAATTATCACAAATATCATAAGACGACGCAGTGTCTTTCGCGCTCGGAGGAATTGAGACGTGTAAGGCCTGGTGAAAGGGAACAGTTGAAGCCAGATGATAACGGCAAAGCAAAAAACAGTTTCCCATTTTGAATTATAAAGCAAAATTACCTGATTGGTCGGTTACCGGTTGCAACGATATAAACAATCTGGCTTCATAGTTCCCTGCGTATTCATATCTTACATCTACTACCCAAGTTTGGTAACAAGGGTATTTTCCGTTTTTCAGTTATGATCGTTTAAGTGTTTAGCCAATCAGATGCTCATACGGTTACCATGGCAACCATACCAAAATTGTGTGCATTTTTTGAAACTTCTCTACAAGGGCTACGATATGGTATATGACATTAATATGTAATAATTTGGGAAAATTAGGTAAATTCATCTCAAAGTTCATGCCAATCTACCCCAGACCCACTCCCCCTTAAATGTCATGTGAAATTTTAGAACTGTTCAAATATTTAATAAGATAAAGATTACCTAATTTGGCTATAAATATATTACACGGTGCTCTTAAACATATTGGCGTTCCGTTTGATACGTGTTCTATTCCTAGTAATTGTTCAGAATTAGAACAACCCTTTCTAAGACAAAAGAAGAAGTAGGATATGGTAAAGATGACTTTAGTTACGTTCTTTATCTATCTAGGTGTTTTAACATGTAAGTTACGTGAATCAGGTGCAGACGATTTTCTAAAATCTTCAAGTAGTTCATTTTCATTTGTATGTAACTATCGTTACAAGCCAAATTGGTGAAATATACACGATACTTCTATTATAGATCGAAGCCCTTCCGTTGACTCTTGTATGTCAGAATGTGTAATATCTTTCCAGATCGATGTCAAATACTACTTTTAAATGTAATAAAATAGGAAACATTTGCCACAAGTTTGCCCAAGGACATATACTTCGCATCTCTTTATTACAGTAACACACCTGGCACATTATACAGTGTTATAATACTGAGGCTCTTGTTGCATCTCTCGTATCATACCACTCGTTTTATTTAAACAACTTACCTATTTACTAGATCTGTAGGAAATGTGGGGAGCTGTATTTGTTTACATTAAATGATTCACTTGCATATTCATTTGCTAGGCAGATAACTCTAACAATTGTGCACTTAGCGATACAAGCACCAAAATTGCCAAACAACTTATCATGGGTCACTTTACTTAAAACGTTAGCCAAAAAAAAAATGGCCGCCTTTTTTCAAAATGGCCGCCATTAGATAGATATAGCCTATATCTTAGTTTCTGTAGTACCATGATATTGGTCTCTTTACCAGCTGCAATCAAAGTCTTTAAAGCTAAAACAAATGAAGGTAACCTGAAAATAGGTCATTTGCATATTTGCATATAATGGCCGCCAAAATACCACAATTTCATTAAAATTGATTAATATAGCATCTACGATTCCTAATTGTTGCATAAATGAGATTTATCAGCCCAGCTACATATGATCTTTGAAAATTAACTTTTTGTAAATGTACACAGGTACATATTAACGACTTTTAAATATTTGTTCTCTAGTATTTAAAATACTGTGGTCTGTTTTCATGTAAACGATACTTATAAATGTTTGTGTTCAGATAGGTGATGGGTCGTGGTTTTGATCAAAGTATATTTATTTTCTTCGAGGTGAATAGCTAGATGGTTGTCAATGATGTGGAATAATTCGAATTGAACCTAGTCTTTCGGGCATAGATTTGAATGCCTCAATGGTCAGAATATGATTATATGATTCT
Source organism: Ophiothrix spiculata (assembly GCA_000969725.1). Classification (NCBI taxonomy): domain Eukaryota; kingdom Metazoa; phylum Echinodermata; class Ophiuroidea; order Amphilepidida; family Ophiotrichidae; genus Ophiothrix; species Ophiothrix spiculata. The sequence goes on from JXSR01S016100.1 coordinate 12,645, forward strand.
TCATATTGTATTTGTATACAATATGTTAGCATCAGTTATATGAATTAACGTATATTCACAATTAAGTGGATACTGGTAATAAAGTGTTATTGACAAATTTTCTTCATTTTAGTTTGTTACGAGATATAATTTTCGTTTTAAAGACAAGTGCATTGTAATCATTTAATCTTGTATAAGCAACAACTAGCCACAATTAACTTACTGAGTTAGATGTTTAATAATGACTATTTCTTAACTGTCCTTTAAGGGATGAAATCTAATCTAAATCTAAAAATTACACCAGTACACATTAAAATAATTACGTTTCTTGCAATAAATACATAATTAATATTTGATTAGTTGCAATTACGGGAAGAAGTACAGCAAAAACTACTTTTTAAAACTAAAAATGCTAGGGACTTTAGGTTTGAGATATATGACAACTTTTTCCTAATTTGCATATTTAATTGGCTCCAATCGTGAATTTGTTCAAAATAGTAAAGGTACACAACCGTAAATGCTAGAAACTTCATTCTTTTTTAAATGAAGGAGAAAAGAAAAACTATAAAATGTTATTAGGTTTTTGATTTTTTTCGTTTTTACATACGGTGCCTTATTTTCATACAATGCCCCTTATATGTTCCAAAAAATACTGAAAAGAGGGCACCGTACAAAAAACAAATAATTTATTTAAAACAATAAGGATATTAATTTTTAAAAACTCTTTAATCTGGCAAGAGACTCAAAATTGTTAACTAACAAAAAGGTATATGTGGCATTTGCAAACGTTAGTTAATTAAGGCAGCACATTAAGATTTCTATTTTAACCATGACCCCTATTTAGCACTTTCTAAAATCTCAGCTATGATAATTGGTTTTCCAAATAAGGTGATAGTCAGTTTGCATTTTATGTGATACAAAGAACGTGTTATGTAGATATGTAGATAAGGCTGCGTGCATCATATTTCAGCTATGACCGTTACTCAGGAAATGTATTTGCTGATTATGGGTATTGACCACGATGTATTAATGACATTTCTGCAATCTCATTCACGATAATGAGTTTTCCAAGTGTGTCGTGATATCCTTTAAATATAAAGTCACAGAGTCATTTACATCAATTAATGATCAGAAATAATTATTTGTCTATGGAATTATATGAATCTGTTACACAAGCACACAATTGGTTGAAATGACATTCCTATCGGCTTTTAATACGAACCACGTCGTCACCTACCGGGGTGGGGGATGGTTACCATCCTCCCTGTGAAAATGAAATAGAAAGTTGGGTTGTTTTATACCATAGTATAGGTCAGGGTCTCTTCTTTACATTGATACCAAAATCACGGAAATTGGTCAAGGCGTAAGCTACTTATGATGTCATAAAGTACATAAGTCGAAATCTGATTATAAAATTTACTATGTAGGTTTAATGGTGTTATGACTTGTTTTTAAGCAAGATATCTCACAAAACAATGTCATTGATTTACCACACGTGTTTTCCAAACTAACATTAGACAAAATACTTATATTCCCTTGTGTTAAGCCTTTCCAAGTTATAAAATCAACACTGTATCCATAGGAACTGCATTTCAAATGAATATTTGAGTATCATCTTTATGTACATGTACATTTGTCCTTGTACCTATTTAGTTACTTTGTTTTTCTTGCTTCTACTACACATATAGTCAAGAATAGCACATGCTGTTATTGACAATGTATATCATATTTCTTGCTTAACTAATCTTAAAGTATTAATTATTTTAGTATTTCGAACTTTTATTTTTATTTATTTTTTTGCTTTTATTATTTCAATATATAGAAAACAAGCGAGTATGGCACAATAATATACCGAGCACACTGATAGTCGAAAAATACATGGAAAATAAATGTATTTCCAAAGGCTAACAACACGTGTTAAAGTCATGGTGTTATACTTATGAAGAATTGCTTAAAAATCATGCTGCATTTTTCTTTTTCGAAAATAGTAACAAGTATTGCGACATAGCTTCAGGCACAGGCAGTGTTCAGTGTTGATGTAGGTAAACTGTATTTCCTGAACTCGTGCTTTGGTTTTGTCAAGCAGTGTGCTAGGAAATGCACACATTTGTTACCTTTCTCATGTCATTTGTTCTCCTGTCTGTTATGACTATAGATTTCCTACATTTGATTAACCTTGAAACAACTGAAGCAAATACCCAAACGAAACGACCTCCAGAAATGTTGCATGTCCTGAGCAAAAAGGATATTCAAGTTGACATTTTAGTACATACTAGGTTGCCAGCAGCAATATGAATTTACAATCCACCGAGGTCGCCAATAGTCTCACGATTGCCAACGTAAACATGACTCTGATTTTTCTTACACTTACTTTAAAGCGTGCACTATCATTACAAAATAGTTAAATCTGAAAATGGAACAGAAGTCTATTCATGATGAAAGTATGTTGATTTTAGAGTTGAAGGAAAATCTAATACAATATTTTAATCCTGCTATTTAAATATGACTTTCGGGTCTAGCTAAATCAGCTTTGTCACGTAAAGTAAAGGTAATTGTTGTATCCGAATTGTATAATAGCTAGACTTTCATCTAAGTTTAGAAAACAGACACATTACATGAGAAAAGCTATGTGCTATCACATTTCACACACATATTGATCAAAGAAAGACAAAACAAACAAACAAACAAAAACGATCAATTAAATATTAACAACAGCACTGGACATCTGAAAGACCATGAACAAGTTTAGACATACGTGTGGTCTAGCGGAAATCGGCAGGACGCATAAACGTGAGGTTGTAAGTTCGAGCCCCGTTGGTGCCAACGTGTTGTGAACCTGAGCAAATCACTTTATCACACTTGCCTCGTTCCCCAAGCGTTATATGGGAAGTTACTAGGAACACTGACATTGAGCGCTTGAATAGGCAGCTGGCTGTATTGTAGTGGTAACGGAATAAATGTAAAGCGCTTTGATCAATTATAGAAAAAGCGCTATATAAGCAGCGACATTTATTTATTGTATACTATGACCTAGTCTAGGCATTTGAGCTCTAGAAGCAAACAGTCTTGGCGGATAAAACGTATTACGGTAGATACTTTGCCAGTATCAGTATCTTAGTACTTTCAAATTAAAGCTTGGTATTTTATTGCACTTGATTCCATATATTAACACATGTTAACATACAAAAGTCTCAATGGATAAACTCCTGGCTATTTGTCAAACATGATTCAAATTCAGACTGATCGCAGACCTCTTCGTTCCACTTCTACAACTCGCCTTTTTGAACCAAGGACTTCTCATGTCACTTTCGCCGCACGTTCCTTCTCAAGTTATGCTCCTCGCATCTGGAATCAACTCCCTGTTAACATTTGCAGTGCAAATTCTATATTCA
>JXSR01S016100.1:31220-41341 GCA_000969725.1 Ophiothrix spiculata
AAACATAATGCAGTATTTCTCAAATTAGCTAAAAATCAAAAAAAGCAAAATAGCAAAGCGGTTGTTTTGTAAAGACACATCCGTTCATAATCATTACATTACTAAATAAACGAAAGATCATATGTTCAGACCCCTACCCTAAGGTCAACATGTCAAAAGAATATGAACTCTCTCCAAGTTATAATTCTTTATCGAGATCTACAAATGATCGAGATCTACCAAATATGATGAAGGGACTAGGTTGATCTCGAAGATATCTGGAAAAAACAACAACAACATTCCAGAGTGTAAAGTGGAAGTTTTAATCTTGAACTTTATTTCATCTTAAACATGACGAACTGTCTTTATTGTAAAACATAATGGACTAAAGTTCTCACACTAATCACACTAGAAATAAAATTGATTGTCCCGCTTGAAATTATCTGTGTGTGTCTCGTGTTTATTTTCCATATGTTATTTACAATTTCTTTTTAATTAAAAGTTTTGCTTTATAAAATGTTACCCCTGGCATACTTAACAAATTCAATTCATCTTCCGTGTTGCATGGATTTATAAATCTAGTCCATAGAGTGCTAAACTTACATTTAAAGCTATAGAATGGTACAGGGCCCCTTTGTATGAACTTAACACTTTCCTGTTGTTCATTGAGTGTGATTTAGAAACGTGTCCTACGGACAGATGTGCACATATTTCATTGTCAATATCTAGATTTTCTTTGGAAAGTATCTGGGCTTAGAGAAATATGACTTATACGATATTCTGAAAATTTCAATATATTATTTTGTAAGCAACACGTGTAAACGTACAATAAATAATAGCTTTTGTACAAATAGCTTGTACTAGACGAAACCTTCAATCAATGTAATTGAAATTAAACTATAAAAGCAAAATGTCTCAGAAGATGCATGTCCATTGATAATATAACAACCAAATGTCTTTAAAAAGTAGACAGGCTTAGATACTGAACTAAAATGCTCCATCTATATCTGATTAACAGCAACATTAATAACAACAACAACATACGGATCAAATATTTCGATAAAGCTACTTTTTTGAATTCTTGCATTGGAGAGAGCCTACGCTGTTTTATATGTTTTAATAACGTACCAGACGTGTGGTTCTGAATAGTTTGATACGTTGTGTGTTACCTAAAAACTATTTAACAATTTATTAAATATAATCACATCATCAAAACACATTATTAAAACATACAATTAAGTATACAAAATGCATATACACCTAAAATATTTTCTAAAAACATTTTGATTTTTGTTATGTCTACTCTTATTCACATCGTAATAAGGATACTTCTAACAATAGTAAAGCAATAAATAGAGAACATCATAGTGATAGTGTCTGAGAAAGTAATCGCTTAGTCAGATGCTATATTGATTTGTACAACCAGGTACATATGAGAGTTGACAGGTGGTAAACCCCCATCAATGGTAATTAATTATATACATGTGTCCAGTCATGTAAACGTCTAAAGTAGGATAATCCGGGATATGTGACCGATATTCACCGATACTGTTTTGGAACTGCAACACGCCTACTTTGACCAATGACTGCAGAAAATATATCATGGTTTGAACGCGCGCGCTAAGTTTTGCTAATGAGAAATGACGCACGCAAGAAGACAACTGACGTAAAATACTGAGTAAATAACGTTTCGATACAATATGTAATTCATAATGCTAATAATATATTTTCAGGATGAAATAGGCTGAATTATGAAGAAAACAAAGGATTTAACTGAAAAAAGTTTTAAATCGGAATGATAAAATTAGTAAGAGCTAAAACCAAAAGCAAGAAAGGGGAAAACAGTAGTTAAATAAGCTCGATAAGCAGCTTCAAAAACAAATAGCAAGTACATAGATAGTAATGGTACATTACTAATGCTTTACCTTCATGCTGAAACGTTACTTCAGTTGTGTAAATACGATTACGAAAACTGTAAGGTGCACATTTGAAGATATTTGTGTATGACTTCAAAAAATAGGTCTATCAACGACAAATAAATGTTTCGACGGAGAGTTTTTAATATTACTTTAAATAGGCTTAGTCTGCATTTTTAATAAAGTGTCCAAAATCACCATATGAATAACGGATTGAATGTATGCCTATAACATCTCGTATACACCTATTGAGCGAACATCCAAAGATTGCATAATGTATATCGTTGGTTGTACTTTTAACATAAATCAAATCCATTCCAGAAAAAGTTACATCAACATTATAAAACTGCATTTGTAGCTCAATGTTGCTGTCATAAAAATTATATACTTCATTTTTATTGAATATTAAAAGTGACCAAGTAAGCATTTTATCCAATTTGTTTTGATTTGGACAGATAGTGCATTGTTTAAATGAAGCGTAAGAATCTAACGGGCGTGCTAATATTGATAAGACAGTAATTTGCAGACTTTATTGTATATACGAATGAAAGTGCTTCTCCAAGGAGATGTTTCGTCTTTGTGAATGACTGAACCGTCTGAAGGTATTTAAGTATTGTGCTGTGGTCAAAATTATACCTTGTACGCACACGGCTACACCGGTTTTTTCACTTGTTCAAAAATAAAGCATACCGCAAAAGTAGTGGAGAAATTGTTTATCTAATGCATAGAACACCTTTTATTTTCTAACAAAATTTACATATATTGCAACTTAATGACACAGTTGAATCCAATATGTTGCTTTTGCCACCACTTTTTATATCGACAAACTAATGCCTTTTCTGTATAATAATCTTTAAATTAACTTAGTTACGTAATAATCATCTGTAGGTGTGATGTATGTCATATTGTATTAAATCAAATTGTCTCTTGGATTCTTCTGTTGAAAGTTATCCAACAAACATGACATACAAGTCAAATAGGTGAAATATACTCCATATTACTTTCATAGTTTGAAGCCCTTCCGTTGACTTACACTATTGAATATCTTAATATACTATGTAAAACATGTAGCATTATCTTTCCAGATCGATGTCACCTACTCGTTGTTTTATACAGTTAAATAGGTAACATTTTCATTGATTTGCCTAAGGATAATCACCTCGCATTTCTGCGTTACAGTAATACACCCGGCACCTTGCACAATGTTATAACACTAAGACTTTTGTTGCATCTCCTATATCATATCATTCTTGCAACTCCAACACCTAACCTATTTGCGGCATAAAGGAAAATGTGTTTATTATTTATTCAGAAGAATTGTTTCACTTCATCTGTAGATAACGAAATTTAAATTGCAGTATACGGCAAGCATACTTGATAAAGATTGCTGCATTTGAATGCAATTATTTAAAATATTGAGATTTACTTTATATTATCATGATCATAGGTTTTAATGTTTAACTTTGTAGAATGTAAATAAAACTGTTTAATAGTAAGCACCCTTTTTCGTTGACTTTGTCATCAAGTAGAGGTAGTTGTTCTATTTAAATTAGGAACGTCTATTTAAAATTCATACTGGCATCTAATTTATTAAACATTGATTGAATAAATCAAATGATATGCTAAGCGATGCAAGGTATTGGACTTTTATTAAAACTGACGATTCGGATAAGATAAGGACGTACGAGTTTATATGATGGTTATCAGAAATTTGGAAGTCGAAATAGCTGTGACCTAGATAATGGTTGTCGTAAACTTGCTTCAATGCCCGATATGATTGCTTTTTTGAACGTCGATTACTATTTATTCAATCAGTAGAATAAATTTGTTTTAACAATTTTTATGATAAGTCCAATAAAAAAGGAATATAGCTCATAATAGTAGATTATAATTACAAATACATTGCTGAAATAAATATTAAAAAAAGTTGTTTCGTTTCGGTTTTAGGGTTCGGTTTTAGGAATGAAACAAAACTTGAACAGCGCCATCATTTTACCAGTTTGTGCTAATTATCTCAAAAACGACGCGACTGATTTGAATTTTTGCACCAAAACATGCACAACACCTATCTTGACAATTATAACACTGATTTATTGGGTTATATTGCGTGAAAACTAAAATCCAGGGTCCATATCCCCCCTATGAACTTAAGTGTTAAGAAAAATGTATTGAAATTTCACAATCAGACATGTTGATTGCACCCATAATTACTATTAACAGCCATTATCCATAGTAATTCAATCCACATTTATAACTTTCAAGAGTTTAGTAACCATTTGTCGAAATCCTTTTTGCCCGTAATATAAACATTTCAGCTCGTCACTCACCACACAAGTGCCGTCTAAACTAATTTTGTTTCTCGCAATTAAGACACAATTGATATTTTACGACTTCTTGAATTCGTGTAAGTGTTTTAATAGTTACAGATTAACATTCAATTAAACTGTTAAAATGGTCGACGGAATCGGGATTTACCAGACAAAGTATTTCAAGTGATCAGAAAAAATGTCGACAGTATGATAATGTTCACACCACTTTGCGCCAAAAATGACATCCTAAATAAAACGCTTGCTTATCACCTATCACTGACAGATGACCCGGGAAATTTATAAAGTTTTACCAGAATCGGAATAAAAATAGAAACGCAGCTTAAGTTCTTTTTTGTATTCACTGACAAAGTGTGACATTAAAATCAATAGTTGCCGAGTGACTGGTTCACATTTATTGCAATTGGAACCACGATCAAAATGATCTTGGTTACCAAAATAATGCTCATATTTTGCTCATAACCCATGTGTTAGAGGAACTCGTGTGGTCTAGTGGAATAGAGCAGGACTCCGAATCAGTAGGTCGTGAGTTCGTGCCCCGCTTCAGCCAACGGGTAATGTCCTTGGGTAAGGCATTTAATCCTCATTGCTTCGTCTACCCGAGCGTTATTGGGAAGCTGTTATGGGAAACATTACAATGTAAGTGCAGATAGGGTGCGCGCTTGGCCAGCGACTCCTAGGTGAATGCGAAATAATTGTGACGGTTTCCTAACGGCAGCGTAATAATAGACATCAGCGCTTTGAAACAGATGTATAAGGCGCTCTATAAATGGTGTGTATTATCATTATTATTATGTTCCATTTTGAAGTTATACACGAAGATGTATCTAATTATGGAAGCAATAATTAATTTTACACAATAACGCATAGGCGGCTCTGATATACAAAATTGTCCATAAAATCAAAACGGTTTGACGGATTCAGCTGAAATTGTAAACTTGAACTTCTATAGAGATCACCTTTCATATGACACTGAAAACGCAATTTTGCAAAATCGGACCAAGCTCCTGTAAGTCATTTTGAAAGTCGGAAAACTAATCACCATCCGTTTTCTGTTCTTTTTTGTTTTTCAAAAAGTATTGAGTCAATAATTTAGTTGCCAACCTCGCGACATAGGGCCTTCGCAAAACTACTGGTTCAGAAACATCAGCGTTGCTATGCTTTATATCACAGTTTTCTTAGACTTTAAACCGCCGTTGCCTTAAGCCAATTTAGAAAACTTTGCATAGGGTGACCGTGCCTCGCGACATAGGGCCCTACACTCTAAAAATTATTTTACTCTTTGTTGAGTCAAAAGGTCACAGCTCAGCTCATTGTTGAGTAAAATCTTACTCAACATTGAGTAAAATCTTACTCGGTTAAGTCAATATTACTCAATGTTGAGCACATCTTACTCAACGTTGAGCAAAGTTTACCCAACGTTGAGTAAAGTTTATCCAACGTTTAGTAAGATTTTACTCAACAAAATGAGCTGTGACCGTTGAGTAAGTTTTTACTCAACAAGAGTAAGATAATTTTAAGAGTGTAGCGAGACCACTGGTTCAGAAACATAGGATCATCGATGCTATGCTATAAATCACCGTTTTCCTAGACTTTTAAATTAAACCTTTAGAAAGATTGCATTGGGCGACCTTGACCACTCATTTTGCCGTTCTTTTTAGCTGAAACAAGAGAATAACCGCTTTTTTGTTAATACTTGATATGATCTTCTATTGGTTTATCAAGGTTATGTCGCATAGATATCTGTTCCTATGTTTATTTTATTTGTATCTTCCGAAGTCAATATTGTTAAATGATGTTAAATAAAAGGTTAGAGACTTTGTAGGATATGAAAATAAACAAGTGTTTTTCGAAAGCATACATGCAAATATCGTGCTTGGTCAAGCGTAATCTCCTGAATCCCAGAGCATGATTAACGTTGTAACTTCACCTTGATTACACAGGATTTAACTTTGGTTTCTACAATTAATACAGCATCAATTATGATTCGTTCTGCAAGTTAAAAAGATCGATTGTTAAATATAATTATAAAGACTTTGTTTATTTCTAGCTTAGATTACTACAGTCCAAGACAAACATATTTCAACAGGCCTCTTGTGATGAATCCGTTCCTAGTATAAGTCTAGTATCTTACTCATGTATGAATATCTGCTTCGTCAAGCACACAAAGAAAAAATCAAACAAACGTGTGGTTATATATTAAATTATATATGTACAATTTATTTTGATTTTGACATTGCTAGACAAAGTCAATGCCACAATTCCCTGACAAAATTGATTACGTGACTAAGCAGCATGCCGGTAGAATTTATTTGTCACCTCGTTTTTTGTATCGTCCGAAGAATATTGTGGCATAAAGTTTAATTTACTATTTCTTAACTTTTTAAAGTACAGGTCCGCTTCGTGGAAGATATACACACCAAAGGTTAATCCATGTGAAAATTTTAAATCAATTACAAGCAATTAAGACGTTTTTACTAACAAAACCTTGGATTTTACAAGCGACTAAATATTACAATCCAATGTAAGCAGATGTAAGGTATATTTGACATTTCAAGCTGATCAAAATGAATCAAACATCATTGATAGTAAATAAAGCCAACATATTGAGTTTCTATTTTGATCACAACTCTTGTCCAGCACTTTCTAAAATCTGAACTATGATAATTGTTTTCCCAACTTTCCTGATTGTCAGTTAGCATTTCATGTGATAGAACAGACGTGTTGTGTAGATAAAGCTCTGTGTATCACATTTCAGCTATGACCATAGCCTAGGATTTGTATTTGCTGATTACTGAATTTGACCAAGACGTATTAATGAAATTTCTGCAATCTCAAACGTGATGATGAGTTTTCCAAATGTTTCACTGAATTCTAAAACCAAACAGACATGGAGTCATTCAAGTCATTTAATGATCGGGCATGATGTAAGTCTGCCATAAGTATGCAATGATATAAATTTGTATTTCTGTTTCAAAACAGATTCAACAAGTAAAAATTGAGACTAAAATTACACTATGTTTAACTTGCACAAGTAACAAAATACCGTAAACACCGTCTCCACAGCAACTAACTACGTATTATCCTTATGTATAAAAGATGTGTATTTTGTAACTTAATTTTGCTTCTAAAAGCTATATACCATTTTAAGTTAACACACGTGTTACTCTTACACAACGTGAGCTAAAATATGACACAAACACACCTTTGTTATAACAAAAGAAAATTAAACTAAAATGGACTCATTTAAAATTGAACTTTCAATATGTGAAGTTGAGAAAACATACATGTCTTTTGCTTTAGGGACAGTGAGCAAGGTGCAGGATTTCTTGCGAATATATACAATACTGCACCTTAAAGGGGACAGTGTTAGAGTAGTCCCCTGTGCTATGTCTAGGCCTACATATATTTTGCATTAAGTGAACTCGTGTTTTTGTTTTGTTAAACCATGTGTAAATACATACGCATGATACCTTTCTCATGTCATTTACTATTCTTTTTGTAGGGACTATGAATTTCTTGTACTGCAGTAACTTTTAAAACAACTAAAACGAATATCCTAATGAATGAAAAATATTATACAAATTCTAGTTGACATGTTTGTTTACAGAAGGTTACGGCAGCAATGTAAGTATAAACTATGCGACAAGTTTGACCCGTGTACATGCACGATTTATGTGACTCGTTGTAATAATTTTCTCCTTCAGTTTTTGGAAGCTTACATCAATACATAATTAGAAATTTAAAAAATGCAACTGTAAATAATTTAGGAAATACAGTTCTATTCAAATTAAAGGAGTCAAACATATGCAAACACCGAATGCTGCCTTCGATAAGTTTGATAATAGAAGTATTTGTGATTTTCAACTCATTAATTTAATGAAATACAGATTTCATTTGTAACTTTTATCTATACCTTAGAAGCCAAGGCGTCTTTTAAAATAACAAAAAAAATGAATAACTTTGTTAAATGACATTTTTACACAAAGTGACAAAGCTCTCCATAGATAGCTCACAATATTGTTATTTTAAAGCTAATTATTGTCATTTCAGCACATCAATACATTTGAAATGAAGTGAACGTTAGTCATGACGCTTCCATATTTGTATTTGTATCCTTGACAAACGTTGTATTAAGTTAACTAGCTGAACAAACAAAGGATATTTCTGTTAGCGTGAAGGAGGAAATTTGGTATCGGTCTTCATGTCGCCATTTATCTACTCGTTAAGAAATAACTCTAATGGATTGTTAGTATTCTAACAAATGAGCATGTTTTACCTTAAGAGCATTACATTACAGCAGATGGAAAATAACCATAAAAAAGCATGGAGTTATTTTTCATCGATGAATTAGTAAAATAGATAATAAGCAATAAAATTGGCAAAACTAAGGTATGTAGTATTGTAACATTAAAATTTGTTTTGATGGTGTCAAAATCAACTTAGCAAAACAATTTATAAAAGGCCTATAAGGTTTTTTTTTCCCCGAAAAATTGATCACCCTTACCATAGAAATAGTAGTAAAGTTTCCTTTCAAAGTTCTTTTAATTCAAAACTGCACTGTAAATGTCAGTCTAATTATGCATGTTTCATTTCAACTGAACGTCATATAATGCAAGAACAGTATGCAAGTACAACAAATTCTATTTACACATTGAAATATGCAATACATCCATTTATTTGCACAATTTTGATGAAAAGACAAAATAAATACAAGAGAGAAAAATGTTTGTCTAGTATCTATCTAAGACAAATACTCTAGCTTGTTGCTATTTGATTATAATTTTATCTTTTGTTTAAAAAAAACCCTTTCCTTTGATCACATAAAATGGCTCCATTTTCAATACAATACTTAAACTAACTTGATTGTCGAGGGCTAAAGTAGCTATAGGATAATTATGAATTTAGTTTTCGGTTGGTTTGTCATTTCATAAACAAGATTCTTATTTAATTAGGATCATAAAGTATATTAAGGATATTTTGGAGAAAAAAATGACTAATTTAGGGCTTATGATTGACAAGAGGCGTCATAAAACTGTTTAGATAAAACCATATAACCTTTGACTTGGCTTGTCAACTTAAAAACAAAATATTCTATAGCGATGCACGTTGACATGAGACATTATCATCAACCAATCAGGACTGACATGAACTTTCTCAACATTTTAAATCTTTTCGACGGCAACAAAATATGGGATCACGTTGTTATAGATATACCAAAAAGCAATTTGGGTCCTTTGATCATGAACAGCATTCTCCTTTGAACGATATAAGAAAAGGATACTTTCAATTTTGATTGATAAATCACAAGAAATTATGTTGTTTTAATGTAAGTTTTGATTTCCTTTAAAAAACTTTACTTATTATTAAGTCGATAAAACTGTTTTATAAACTGTTGATTAGTCATTATTTCCTTTGAATCTATGGCAAACTAAATTTTAAATTGCTACCTTTATCTCCATGTCTTTTTTCCTTCTATATGTTCAAGTACGCACACAAATGTATAGAACACGGCTTATAATGTGTAGCGTCGCTGTGAATGTGCTTTATTTTCCCTCGCAATCATACTTTCATCAGGATACATTTCCGCGGCAGCTGGATATGTGCTCATGAATTGAGCGATAAGGTAGAACGATGGATATCTTGTTGTACGTTAGTAATCTGTCGTGTGAGAAAAACCGAATAGATGAGATTTCAAACCTGTAATTTAAAGTAACAATGCTTTCCATAGATAGCTCATAATATTGTTATTTTAAAGCTAATTATTGTCATAACAACACATCAATAAAAAGAAATGAAGTGAAGTTAGTCATGACGCTTCCATATTTATATTCGTATCCTTGACATACGTTGTATTAAGTTAACTAGCTGAACAAACAAAAGATATTTCTGTTAGCGT
>JXSR01S016101.1:0-12364 GCA_000969725.1 Ophiothrix spiculata
AAATTCCATGGTAAAAATGCCTATGATTAGGAGAGCTCTTACGGTTAACACCACAGAGCTAAAAATCTGTAACTCCGCTAAATTAAATCCGATTTTCACCAAAATGGGCTTAAAATGTGTGTAAATTTATTATCTTTCATAGTGTCATAGTTACATATAAATCTTAGCATCATATTTAATAGTTTTTCTGGTTTTGATTTTTACCAATGTTTAAAGGCCTATATCTCAAAAGTCGAAAAACCGCAAACATGCGATACAAAAACAAACGTAACTCAAAAACGAAAAATGGCAGGCTCTTGATTTTTTGCATGAATAATAAATACAAATAGGGCTAGAAAACTATGTTTCCCGATTTTTGTTTTTCCTCTCCAAATTTGAATTATGGCGCGAAATTACCCGATTGGCCGACTCCTGGTTACCATGGCAACCAAATAAAAAATCCGGAAACATGGTTTTCTCCGTATTGTACTCATACACCCTTCACCCAGGTTTGGTGTACATGCAACATTCCGTTCTTTAGTTATGTTTGTTCTCGTGTTTAGCCAATCAGCCTGAGGCCTTACGTCGTTACCATGGTAACCAGTTCAAAAAAATACATATTTTCTGAAAGGTCTCAACCCAAGCTGCAAGTTGATATATACCATTACTGGTTAAGTCGTCGTTAACATTGTGAAAATCGAGCTACAAAGGTAGACCTCCCCCTTAGTGAGTATAATCCCTGTCAATTTCAAATATAAAGCCTCTACTGGGAGTGTATAGCGAATACCATATACCGTGATCGCGTGCCCAAGTTAAATCATTGATACCAAAATAGTATAGTTCTATGTAACCATAGCCTTATACTGCTATCTTTTGAGCAAACCAAGTTGGGTCAAACATAACGTATGTAGGCCTACTCAATTGAGGACCCTAGAACCAGAAGGGGGTTAAGTCATATTGAGTACAAACTGAGAAAACTTGGCACAAACATCATATCATTTGTGTTGTCTTGACTCTTGAATGGTATTGCTGTATCTTGCAGTGACTCTTACATATGCTGTGATCATCAAATTACTACAAAACTTGTACAGAATGTAGATATGAGAATTATGTAGCAGGAAATTGACACTCAATTTTCACACATAAACAATACAACTTATACACGGTTGCTCATAATAGTTGGAATAAAAATATGTTTACCACTTTTTTATGTAAATGTCAATTTATGATGAAAATATCTGGAAACTTATGTTGCTTTTGGTCAGGTTTGATAGGTAATCTTGTTAAATGTGAAATGGAACTTCGAATGTGATCAATTTTCTCATGTACTGGTAAGGGGGTAACAACAAAAATGAGTCAAGAACGTGATTTTTAGGTCCAATTTGATTTGACCCGCCTTGTTCAAGGTCACTTTTCTACTCAAGTTGAGTGTTCATATGGAATGTTTATCTGTAGTAGAGTGATAAGCAGGGGATTAAATGTCTTTGTCAGGCTTGACTGAGCCAAGAGAATGCTTGGAAACAATGCACAAAATGATCCTTCAGCGCCCCTCAATTTACAAAAATAGGGTTTTAGTGAACGTGGAATGGTTCCCGGCGGTTTATGACATCTTAAAAGGTTTTCAAGATGTCACATACCCCCGGGGACCATTCCACGTTCACCACAACCCTATTTTTGTAAATTGAGGAGCGTTGAAGGATCATTTTGTGCTTTGCTTCCAAGCATTCTCTTGGCTCAGACAAGCGTGACAAAGACATTCAACCACCTGCTTATCACTCTACTACAGATAGACATTCCATATGACCTTTCAACTTGAGTAGAAAAGTGACCTTGAACAAGGCGGGGTCAAATCAAATTGGACCTAAAAATCACGTTCTTGACTAATTTTTGTTGTTACCCCCTTACCAGTACATGAGAAAATTGATCACATTCGGAGTTCCATTTCACACCCAACAAGATAACCTATCAAATCTGACCAAAAGCAACATAAGTTTCCAGATATTTTCATCATAAATTGACCTTTACATAAAAAAGTGGTAACACTATTTTTATTCCAACTATATGAGCAACCGTGTACAATAAATTATATACCAGGTACAAAGTTCTTTCAGTTTTAGAGAATGCAAAAACATGTTTATTTTCTGTTAATTGTATATAGAACATAGAAGTGCTAGAGAAACTAAAAATAATAACATTGAGTTTACATTGCAATAATCCCTGTAATATATAGTGGCAACTCACATACCCCTGATAACACGAAATCCCTGATAACACGTAGTACTTTGTCAATTCTAAAGAATGGGGTAGACAGTCAAATGGCATAAACCGTTTTTTTGTACTCCAACTCTCAACTAATTGCATACACTATATAAAGGTATATATTTTTAGAAGCTGATCTTTACCCTGAACATGATGATGATATCAGTTTGTGAAAAAAAAATGTAGATTTTAATGCATGTTTTGCCCAAAAAATTTCTGGAAAGCTTAACTAAATTAGCATTTGTGAAATGTTGAACTTTTTTTTGCTTTTTGGAATTTTTTTTCTTCAAATTTTTGATTTTTATCTTAGTTTTTAATTAAATGCCAAAAATGTAAAAAAATCCCACCACTGCCACCAAAATGGCAATTTTTCAAAAATAAAGATAAAAATCAAAAATTTGAGAAAAGCCTTCCTAAACATTTGTTTCCAAATTCCAAAAAAGTTCAAAATGCAAATTCTTGTAAGACTTCAAGTTCCAGAAAATTTCGAGTAAAAAATACAGCTTTGGGCCTTTTTCGCCAAAATCGACATTTTTGGTCAAAAACTGATGTCACCAATATGTTCAGGGTAAAAATCCACTTCTAAATATGTATACTTTTTATGATTTATGCAATTGGTTTGAGAGTACAAAACCATTTATGGTAGTTGAAGGTCTAGCTTTTACAATTTGTTGGTACATACTTCTGATTTAACAAACACAAATTCCTGTGAGCTTTGTGTTAAGGAGTTTCCACTGTACTACAATGTCAGCATGCTTGCATTGGCATAGCCAGACTTTTTGCCCCCCCCCCCCTTGCCCTGTGCTGGCTGCGCCACTGCATGCTTGTGACCAGAACATTTCAAAATACAGTGAAAACTCTTCATAACTAAGTTGCTGTGAACAGACAAATTACTTCTTTATATCCAAAATTTCATCAGGGTTTTAAAAATAATACAAAGAAAATATGTTAAAAACAAGGAGAAAAATAATTCTTTAAAACAGGGCTTTTTTATATCAGATTTCGTTATAATGAATTGCTACTGTACATCCAATTTTTGCTTTTTCCCCCTCATTTTAAAGCACAGAACCATACGGTCTATTTGATTTAAGGTTGGTGTCAACCCTTCCTTTTTGGGACTTATTTTACTTTGTTAGTAACTCATGGCGCCACACCACGAAATAACTTCCCATTGACTTCCTGTATAATAAAGCAACTTAGGCAAAATTTTCAAGATACTGGTCACTGTTCAAAGTAATTACATCCCTTCCTGACAGCCAAATTTTGTATTACCAGAATCAGATGCAAATTAAGGAAAACACTTTAAATTTTACAAAAGTAATCTGGGGATCAAAAATGGCATTAGAGCACCTTTAAATAAACCTAACTCAATAATTAGAACAAAATATTGACCAAACATATTGCCCTTCCATACGTTTTGAGGTCCTCATTTAGGAGAGGGCAGTAAATTGTGACCCGTCATATCGAAAGGTACCTTAAGGTCGGCAAAATCAAAATTGATTTTTTGGTATCATCTGAAAGCTGGGATTTTGAGCTTTAAAATGACACCTTCAATGATAACCTTTCTGATGAAATTAGAAATTCGACCTTGGACGTGATTTTTGACTATGCTTAGCTTCAATGGCCCGTATTGGTGGATTCAGAGTCTGTCGATATGCATCAATCGATGCCCATCGACGCGCAGTCTTCACACGCACAACGCATAAGGAATAGCGTTGAAGACTCTGAATAAACCATATCTCGTAATGTTCTATGCCGGTGTTAAGGTACCTTTCGATATGACGATCCACAATTTTGTCGATCTTAGAGCGCTATTTATTTAGTGTAGTGCACCCTCATCAACTTAAAATTAAATCCACATAAAAGTATACATTTCTAGAAGCACATATGGAAAAGTGGTCTCTTCTGTCTATACTCAAAATAACCCAATGATATAACATATAGGCAAATTGTTTTTTTTTGACTTTCGCATGGCATAAGAAAAAAAATAAGCATTATTTTTCTTAGCTTTGCCTTTAGTTCCACACAACATATATTTAGAACCATTCCCCCGAAATTTGTCCAATTCGGTTGAGAAACGTCGTCGTTACGAAGTTAGAACACTCTTGTCCCTGTCTAAAATAATCCACATTATAACATTGGCGGTATATGATTTGTGCTATTTTGGTCTATACCTGGGGTGCAAGTAGGCCCTCATTTTATATGTCCAACACTATAAATTGGCAGGCTCCGCTTTTTATTCCATGAAGAAAATATTAATCTACTTGAAACTTTTTAAAGTGTTGTAATCGGTCAATATTTGGCGCCGTTATGATGTAAAAACACATCAACAGTCATGCGACCTATTTTTACACTGTTGAGGAAGAAGCATGCAGAACAAATAGGTACTCATTGAACTGGAATAATTACTCACAGACTGTGTGCATGCATTGTACATGTTAATGCTAAGTCATTATATGAGATATTTCATTGAAATCTTTTCGATATGATTAGCATACTGAACACAATGGTGATGTTAATTTTTGACAGAAACCTAAGATTTTGGCCCTAGGGCCAAAATATGGATTTTTGACGCCAAAAGTTTCTGGAAAGCCTAACATAAATTTGCTAGAGTAAAATTTCTAACTAGAGTACTTTTTAAAATCTGGGAATCAATGTTCAGGTTCGATTTTCTCAAATTTTTGATTCTCATTCTATTTTTTGAAACATTGCCCAAAATAGGACAAAAGTGTACATTTTTGCCAATTTTGGTGGCAAAAATGGTCACCTTTGACCTATTTTTGCAATATTTCCAAAAATAACAATAACAATTTGAAAAACCAAACTGGTCATTTGTTTCTATATTCTGAAAAACAAGTGAAAATTTAACCCAAAATATCAATTTTTTGACAATTTGCTCTAGTCATGTACGAAAAAAAAAAAA
The DNA here is from genome assembly GCA_000969725.1 of Ophiothrix spiculata. Taxonomy (NCBI): domain Eukaryota; kingdom Metazoa; phylum Echinodermata; class Ophiuroidea; order Amphilepidida; family Ophiotrichidae; genus Ophiothrix; species Ophiothrix spiculata. The sequence goes on from JXSR01S016101.1 coordinate 5,162, forward strand.
AAATGCAGGCAGGTCATACTCCATAGCTTGACATTAGATCGGGATGTGAAAGGTTGGGATTCGGATAACAGTAGAAACGGGAAATTTGACATATTCGGACTTTGACAGTTTTTTAAGCATTTTGGGATTAAAGACAAATGTTTCATATAAATTATAGTAATAATAAGTTTAATGATAAAATCAAAGTTTGGTATAACCATCCAGTAGGTAAAGTGCTCAATCACGTATAGGGAGCTAAAATAAACACAAGTTGCACACTAGGTTATTTCATTTTAATATGAGCTTTACAAATTTGTTTCATTACGGCCGAAGCCCTCCCTATTCAGAAGCTATGTACAGACTAACCCTGATGTTCCGTAGGTTCCGAAAGTTTTTTGATGGGTCTGTTTTTCAAAATTTTCTGAAATTTGCGTCCAAAAGGTACACATTTTGGATATTTTTCTAAATTTCAAACAAAAATCAGCCTAAATTTGGGCCAAATTGCATAAATTTGTGCAAAAAATGTCAATTTTTGTATAAATTTGACTCAAAATTTGGTCATTTGGTATATTTCTTGAAAATTGGTATATACATGGGTGGTACTTCACTTTTCTCATCGGCACACCCCTACAGACTAATGACATAATACAAAGAAAGATGACTTTGTATTATGTCATTAGTCTGTACATAGCTTCTGACGAGTGGTCCAGGGCTTCAGCCCTTAAGAAACAAATTTGCAAAGCTCATATCAAAATCTGTGACTTTTGTTTAGAATATACACTATATACATATATGTGATAACTTGCCCCGAAAAGGGGGACTTTGCGACATATTTTTTTTCTCGAGAAATTGATTAAAATAGGCAGCAAAAAATAAAGAAAATAAGAAGAATTTCCAGCAGATTTTCTGTTGTAAAATTTGATTGCCTTGATCAATTTCAATAAGGTTTAATTTTTAAAGCTTAGAAAATGCTGTAACAGATGAAATGATAAAATCAAAATTGATATCATCTGCAAAGTCCCCCCATTCGGGGTGAGCTATCACATATATGTTAGAAAAATGACAATTAAATCCACAACAAAGTTGACAATTCTTTCCATCTCGTTGAACTCACTGTGCCTTTTGAAACAAATATCGCCAATGCACATGAGCGTAAACAGAAAAAGTACGTTGACCTTGTTTCCTTCGCCTGCGACCTGACATGCTTTGAAGTTGGGTCGAGAGGACTCATTACTCCTGACAATGTCGGAAACATTGCCAAGGTATTTTCCTCTGTAGGTTCCAAGCCAAAGAAGGCATTTGTGAGAGAAATCAGCAAATTGGCTCTTCTAGCGAGTTATACGATCTGGAATGCTAGACAAGAGCCGGCTTGGGGCTCAGATAATCAGCCCCTTATTGGCATATGATCTCGTTTCCTTTGCTGGTTTCTCAAACACCTAGTCTCCTTCTCATTTTTGCGCTGTTTTGTGATACTGTATTTTGTTTATAGCCCTGTGTTAGTTTGGGCATCAGAGTCATTTGATGTTCATTCTACGGCCTGGGCTTATGTGTACCTCCTTTATATCATTGTCTTCATGATGCTTAATAAAGGTTGAAATAACAAACATATTAAAAGAACACTATCTTTAGAGTTGAAATAACTATTTCATTCCAGCCTTTCAGTAAGAATGAAATAATAAAGTTGCCTACAGCTCAATTAAGAGTTACATATCATTTTTGCCTTGTTTTAACCTACATATACACACACATTAACAGATTATATATATTAGAATCAGGCCTTATACCGGAATCTCTCTATGACTTTTGTTTAGCTATACACTATATACATATATGTTAGAAAAATGACAATTAAATACATATTAAAAGAACACTATCTTTGGAGTTGAAATTACTATTTCATTCCAGCCTTTCCAGGGTTTACTCAGAGATGCAAAATCTTCCTTGATTTTCTTAAAAATTTAGTATTTGCTAGTTTTATTTGTGCTGTTAACTAATCTAAAATAGAATAAATAGGTCACCATGCTCGTTTTTGAGATACAGACATTTCAAAAAGTACATATTTTCCCAAAAATTCACTGATTTACCACACAAAGTATAGGGAAAGCTCCAAAAAGTCTATCATTATGTGCTTGTAAAATAGTAAATGCTCCATTGATTTTTGTAATTTTTACATATGTTAAAGCATTTTTTGCGCACTTCAAAATACTGAAATAAAAAAATAGGGTTACCATGTTAGTTTTCAAAAACAGGCATTTTTCAATAAAATTTGATTACTTTGATGGCATACTCTGCGTCTGCATAATTTCCCGCGTATATATTACGCAGTAATGGGGCGCGTGGTTAACTAAACGCATGCGTTCAGTGTGCATTAAAATTTGCGCACGCAAAACTGATGCAAACATTTTTTGATTTTTTACTATTTATGAAAAAAGCGTTATCCCGCAGTCTTAAGCAACTGCATCTCTGAGAAAACCCCTTAAGAGGTAATATGTCATTTTTGCCTAGTATTTTTTATCTAAATATACACACTCATTCACAGATTATATATATTAGAATCAGACCTTATACCAGAATGTCTCCCTAGTGTACAATACAAATTTCTTGGCACTCTAAAGATTTTTCTGAATATTGTTTAAGATCTTGGAACTGAACAAATTCCTTACCGGTACTCTTTACTCAAACTCACCAATTTTTTTTGTCCTGGTAAAGTCTAGATCATAATTTTTTTTATTTATGTCAAAACATCTTATTCAGATGTGGAACCTTGCCAATGCATAAACCCTTGATAACTTAAAATGTTTGGTGGTCTAATAAATACCAGTATTCATACTACATGTATATGCAAGCTCAGTTGGCTAACACAAACTGTAATCTTTAGCCCAGTGATTTTGTAATTGCAAGATTCCACTCTACAAACATGATATTTTGTGTATCCCATCATACATTGCTTCTTATGGAATTGTTTGCATAGACTCAGCACGTATACACTAAAGAAGGAGCATTTGAGGGTGAAGCCACAATGTACCCCTTTCCCCCTGGGTACATAATAATGAACAAAATCAGACAATTTTGAAATTTTTGACTCCCATAGGCCCATCTCATGACCCTTGGTATGACCTTTCATGTTTTTGGATATAACTCATGGGAGTCAACAATTTCAAAATTGTCTGATTTTGTTCATTATTAAAATGGGAATTTAACTGATACCGTTTCACACTATACCTAGGGAGCAAAATCCCATATTTGGGGTAAAACTGCAACAGGAATTATTTTAATGTGTCCTATCTAGATGGGTTATATGGACCATATGTAATATCACTAGGGTGGACACAAAATCAGTCTGTTGCATGACTTCCTGCAAGAGGTTACTGCAGGGGTCAAATTTCAAAATTGGTCAAATTTTTTTTAAAACCATTCCAACATGTTCCTCTTGTCATAAGGAAGCAGAAAAAGTATACTTTTGACCCATCTCTGATGAAGGGTTTTTGAGTTATATCTAAAAACATGAAAGGTCATACCAAGGGTGATGAGATGGGCCTATGGGAGTCAAAAATGTCAACATTGTCTGATTTTGTTCATTATTATGTTCTGACCCATCCAATTAACAGTAAAATCGGACAGCAATATCAAACAAAATACAAAATAGCAGATTTTGAACATAATAATGATAAAATTTGATGGATTTTTTTGCAGTACTACTCAAAGATATTGGTCTCGCTATGAGTTTTCAAAAATATAAAGCTTGATGCTGCGTGTCTCGCATTAGACATAACTTTATTTCCACAATGCTAAGTATACAGTAAAACAAAATAATTTGATACAATATACAGATCAAACATGTGGAGGAGAATTGGAGAACAACCCGAACTGTTACCTTGGCATACCAACAACTTTGTCATAAATGTAAGACATAAGACATAACTTTATTTCCACAATGCTAAGTATACAGTAAAACAAAATAATTTGATACAATATACAGATCAAACATGTGGAGGAGAATTGGATAACAGGCTTAAGGCCTGTAAAGTCCCAGTCTCCTTGAGATACATAAAATGAAACGATACATATACTCAAGTTACATTTTATAGGTTTAACATATACAACATCATCTTTCAGCCTTGTGTGATATGAACCCAAACCATAAATATTTTCTCGTATTGCATAGTACAAATGTTCGTCTTGTAAAACTGTCTACACAAAGTAACATTTTCCAATGTCTCCGATCAATCGTTTCTATGGTATCAAGCAAAACTCCTTATTTCTAATTATTTCCAACTGGTGCATGATGGGATACATTATATTATCAAGGGGTTTCAGCACCAGAAGGTTTCAACTCTTTTGTCGTTAACTTTCTGGTACTCAACCCTTAATAAATTGTCAAGGTTTTCTAGAAGATTAAGTCAAGGTGATTTAAAAGTAAAAAAAATTGCACATTTTGATCCTCACATGTATGAGACATGCTCATCCCACAGAATGAGCAAACAGTAACAACATTCAAAACCTAGTTTGTCACATATTCATCCTATTTTCTTCTTTCAAATGATTCAGTGTTAGGCCCAAAAAAATAAATTGTTTTGTTGCCCTCAAGTGGGATTTCTGGAAAATTGAGTCGGTCGGTCGGTCGGAAAATATTTTTTTAAAAATTATTTTTTAAAAAAGCACCTTAAGTATCAAATTTGGGTGCATTTTCCACTATTTTCTCAAAAAACACCCAATCTGAGCAAAATTGGTTGCTTTCCCGACCCTAATATTTTTTTTTTAAATTTTTGAATAGGGTCGGTCGCTGAGGGCAACATAACAATTTATTTTTTTTGGCCTTATGTCACACTTGATTTTTCATAGATATTTAAATTCATGGTAGTCAAACCTACTGTCCCTAAAAAACAAAAGAGCCACAAGGCAGTATTTGAACCTTTGTTGCACATGCACATACGGCCTTAAGCTCTTTTTTCATGCAGATACAGCTTTGCGACTCTCAACCCTCAATATATATAGTCAAATCATATTGGTGGGGTCCAAATATTGAACATTTTAAATTTCCTGTAAATGAACCCTTAAGTCCAGATTCCTTTTATCCATTTGCAGTGTGGTTGCGGAGCATTTTGCATTGAATGGCGATGGATGGTATCAGGTTGGAAGCTGAGATTCAATTTTGTCCATCCGTTTTTAATTCGGTTTCATTTCAGCATCTATCTCTAATTGAAAAGTTTCCGCATGACCAAAACGCATTCAAAATGGATGAATCGCTCCAGGGACCGATTCAGGTAAACGCATGGGTTTCCGGATAGCTGCACCGCAAACGGATCGGATAAAAGGAATCAATCTCACTAAAAATCATTATATCGATTCAAAACACATCGCACGTGGAATCGCATTGAAAACGGACGGTCAAAATTGAATCTCAGCTTAAACCTGATCCTATTCAATCATATGCTTAAAATTATACAATTACTAGTACACTTACAGTGCAAAACGCATCACAACCGCACTGCAAACGGTTAAAAGGAATCTGACCTTTAGACTCTTTAAGATGGCTTAGCACAGAAAGAATTCTTCTATTCTTTTTTCCTATTTTTTAAATATGGTGTTTTCATATGTGCTGATCATTTTTCTGAAATAAAAAAGGGGTTTACTAACTTACTATACTTTTTTAGAAAAATCCATTTCAAAAACAGCATTCTTTACCACCATTTACCATTGATGGCAAAGTCATAAAATATGAAGACAAAAGCACTTATAATTAAAACAAGATGGTTCGCAAACCAGTAGTCTCGCCTGCGTATCGACCGCCTACTTAATCATTCAGTTGTGGGGTGGATCCCAAGGGTACAATTTGACACCTTAATCTTTGAAATCGGACAAAGTTGAAAAATTGACCCCAAGGGAAAGGTCGAACAACGGGGTCGCCATTGACACTTTTGATCTCTGGTCCAAGACGAACAATTTGACACCTTAATCGTTGAAATCGGACAAAGTTGAACATTTGACCCCAACGGAAAGGTCGGACGACAGGGTCACCATTGATACTTTTGATCTCTGGTTCAAGACGAACAATTTGACACCTTAATCTTTGAAATCGGACAAAGTTGAAAATTTGACCTTTCTTTTGACCTTTGACTCCCAGGGAAAGGTCGGACGATGGGGTCACCATTGACACTTTTGATCGCTGGTCTAGGACGAACAATTTGACACCTTACTTAACCTTTGAATCGGACAAAGTTGAAAAATAAGCAACATTTTATGCATAAATTATGCAAAATAGGTACTTAATTAGCATATTCTGCGCTAAAATTGCAGCTGGCACAAGCGCAGCTCTATCGTCACCTACCCACCAAATTTCATGAATGTAGGGTGCACGGTTTGTAAAATATGCCATTTAAACCATTTTATGCATAAATTATGCAAATTAGGTACTTAATTAGCATATTTTGCATCAAAATTGTTGCTGGATCCAGTTCGGCTCCGGGTTGACCCAGTCACCAAATATCATTAATGTAGGGCATGCGGTTTTTGAGATATGCTCCGGACGGCGGACGGCGGACAGAAAATCGGATCGCTATGTCTCTTCCTGAAAATTTTCAGGCGAGACAAAAATGGCTCTAGATATTCATTTTTTACATATACTTTGGTCCTTATACAATTCTTTAATAAAAATATCTTAAGCACTGTGCCCTTTGAGACCTGTGCACAAACGCAGGAGGTTTGGAGTAACACGTATGATATTATAAGTGAATATAAGGATATAAGGCATATTCATGGTTTTGAGATCACCTCGGGAAAACGATTTAAACCAAGCCCCTCAAAGCAGTCAATATTTGTATAATAGCGCGTATGTGTATGACCCTTTGTGCTAAGCCACCCTAAGACACTACTCCTGTTACATTTCACTCTCCAAAATCACCCCCATCGAATCCCCCATCATCGAACCCACCATCAAACCCACCCCCGTCATCAAATCCACCCCCGTCATCAAACCCACCAGCATCATCAAATCCCCCTCCCTGGTCATATCCCGCTCCTTGATCAAACCCCCCTCCTTGATCAACCTCGCCACCACTCGCATCCTGTTGTCCTTCAAAGTGGTCATGATCATGAAAATGCTGATGCGTCTCATTGATATGCGTATCTCCGCCATAGTGATGATGATGCCCCCACCCCCCTCCCCCTCCATAACCCCATCCATGCCCGTATCCCCAGCCTCCTCCACTTAACGCATACCCTGTA
>JXSR01S016104.1:0-11890 GCA_000969725.1 Ophiothrix spiculata
GTTCCAACAGATCAACAAAACCCTACGATTACTTGTCCAAGTAACAGAGTGTCTTCTTCAAACATGGTAACATGGGCAAGTCCAACTGCAAATGACAACATAGATACTTCACTCCAAGTCGCTTGTACTCCAAATTCCGGTAACACCTTCAATATCGGACCGAACACGGTCACGTGTACGTCAACCGATGACGCGGGAAACTCAAACTCATGCACGTTTTCTGTCACAGTTGGTAAGTATGTTTTTTTTTCTCTTATTAACATGTGTTTTTACTCTTCAATTGTGTTTGAAATACTAATAGCTACTAATTATATGTAATGGAAGATGAAGTGGTTCGCAGAACGGTTTTCTCGTTTGATACACGATGGATAACAAATGAGTTCTAAGAATACCACATACAAGTAACTGAATTGAAGATTTGACCCTCGTCTACACGGGGGGGGGGGAGTAATGTAACCCCCTCTTTTACATCCTTTGCAGTCATTTTGATGAAAACATTAGAGGATACCACCTAAGTTGGGGTTAGGTTAACTGGTTAAGTTGGGCTGTAGGGGGTGGGGGATGGGTTGGCGAAGCCCCGGAAAATGTTAAGTCGCCATTTTGAAAAATATATGCCTGCTATGAGCAGGGCATGTGGAATTATCATTTTTCTCCTTTATCAGCAAAAAACCGACGAAAATCCGTTATTTAGAACTTTAAGAGCAACATTTTGACTTTGATGGCCATTTTTGACAAAATCCCGATTTTCCGATCTGAACGCATTTATGACTTCATAATTACGTAACGCCTTGGCTGATTTTTGCAATCGTAGTGTCGTTGGATAGAGGAGGATCAAACCTATCCATTGATAGCAAAACCAAGTTTATAGGGGGTTTTGTTATGAAATTTTAGGGGGTTTGCAACAACCCCCTTCCTAGGTCACGTGTTACAAAAATAGCCTGGTTAGACGAAAGTTAATATGAGAGAGTTTTTGTTTACTTATATAGATCAAACGAATCCGTCTATAGCCTGTCCAGCAAATATTGTACAGAATTCTGTGCAAGTCACGTGGACTGTCCCTACAGCAACAGATAATGTTGATTCTAATCCGATGGAAGAAGGTTGTAAATACCAACCCGGTAACATGGGCATCCCCGACTGGTAATGATAACCTTGACCAATCAGTCCAAGTATCATGCTCGCCTTCATCGCCAGCGACTATAGGTAATTAAAATATTTTACTATTGAAATTTAGAGGAGTTGGCATCTCGCTAGTCTCTTGTTGTCTCGGATTTATATCATTTTGTTTTATTGTCTCGGCAATCTGTTTTTTCTTACCCAAATTATATACCTCACACTCAGTTTTCGATTTCTCAACCCAAGTGTTTCAAGTTAGCCAATAGGATATTCACCACGCGTAGGAAACATAATTTATGCACTTGACGGAGGTGTTACTTACACTTAAATCGTTTAACGTTAAATCCACCTATTCCATGCTTTATCGTTTAGACAGCAGCAAAAATCCGGTTAATACAACGTCAAATATCAATTATCACTGTAACTGTAAGATCCTAACTGGAATATTTAGAACTTATGGCATTACTTTCACGTTTGATTTATATTGCTGATTTTCATGTCTTTTTTATGACGTCACAAGTACGTAACACATCGACTGCTGTTACATCTTTCGATTTTATGGACAGAGACTAGAGGGTAACTACTCACCTTTAGGTGTAGTTGAAAAAAGCTGAAAGGGCTGAAAGCAAACTTCACATTTATCGCATTTTCTATAAAAGGATATGATATACAATGACATATTATGAAGTCCTATACTTTAATGTGATCCATATTTTCCAATCAATTGTTTAATGTTTCCTTGGGCAAGAAACTTTACTTGCTCCGTGGTTCGGAAGTCACGTAAAACCGTTGGTCCCCTGTACGAATAGATTCCTTAATGGGGTATACATGTCATGCAAGTACTGTGTATCACTGATTGATTGATTGATGGATTGATTACAGATCAGGAAAATCCGATGATAAGTTGTCCAGCCTCCTTCATTCAATCTTCAACTTCTGTAACATTTGCGGATCCCACAGCGTCGGACAATGTGGACACGACCGTAATGGTCAGCTGCAACCCGTCGTCTAATACTGTTTTCAGTAATGGCGACACGCAAGTTACATGTATTGCGACAGATGATGCAACTAATACCAATAGCTGCATGTTTTCTGTAACCGTAGGTATGTTAAATTGATTGAAGCTGTGAATGTTATCTAGATATCGGAGTGTAAACCGAATGATTAAGGTGATCTCCCTTCTTCATGTTCTTTTGAAATAAAAAGCCTACTGTTTTTCAGAGGAAAACTATTTTTTGGCTCTTAGTAAAATACCTTCTTATCGAAACAACTACAGGGCAGTTCAAAATACTTAAATCCTAAGTTCAAGGTCACTTTTCAGATGAAACTTGTACCTCAATCATATTCAGTTTGCAAAGACGTCATTTGGTGTAGGTCTGGGACCATTACTGAAAATTTGATGGAATTCACATTAAGTCTTAAGATACAGTTTAAAATGTAAATTTTGCTTCACAATGGTTTTTCCACAACAGGTTTTTAGTGACTTTTGTTTCAAATCTGTTTACCTTGATTTGAAATGCATTTAGTTGCTGTAACCTTCATTTCTTGCACTGCATGTTGTATTACTGGAGTTCCCGGGATTGAGTAGTAGGCATTTCAGTGCGCTGTTCTAGTTGATCCTTGAAAGTTCTTCGGAGTATACCTGAGGATATTTTTGGAAAATTTTGCGGTTTTAATATTATTTTATGCAGAATCATTCTAGATATTAATAAAACCAAGCTATGATTTGATTTCAGCGAATTTCCAAAATTATAAATAAAAGAATAAACATAAAATAATTTATTATGAGTTAAATTTACTCAACGTTTCGTAAATTCTGCAGTAGTTATATACATCATTTGTTTTCAAAATGAGAAATACGAATCACAAATGTGTAATTCATCATATTTCAGTTATTTTGAAAATCCGAGATGGCCGTCAAATTAAAAATGGCATATTGCTATCTTTATAAAATGGGCATTATTCACAACATTGGAAAGCTTTGAAGCTGTGTACTTAACGTTCTTTTTAATTCATCAAAATTTTCAAAACGCTTAGCGAGGTTTGAAAATTCTGTTTTAGAACCAAAATATCATTTTAAATACATAAATGTATTAACACTGAAAAATTGAAGAATTTTCAAAACTTTTGTCCTCGTCCACATAGTACTTCGGTATGGGCAGTGCGTATTGAGAATTTGATGAAGGAGTAACGTTAGTACTAACCATGTTAAATAATTGCTCCCGGACGTTTCCTGCTTTTTCAATTTTGAATTTCCTACGTTCGAATTTTTATTTCCGATTACCCCGTGACCTTTGACACGTATTAAGGCCACTTATTTATTTCTTTGTTGTGCCGACGAGACACGTTTACTACTCGGTGCATTATTAAAATCAATTATGGATGTATAAATCACTTCTATCAGGCGAACGTGTGTGATACAACCTGAGCAACATATGTTAATAGTATCAAATGCATTTCAAATCAAATAGGAGCAAGTTTAAGACAAAAACCGAGAAAAACCTTCATGGACGAGCCAATTTTAAGCAAGATTTACATATTTATTGGCTGTAGCTGAAGATCTAATAATGCAAATTACATCAAAATTTCAGTGATTGGTTCATATCTTATCCTCAATGATGCATATTTACGAACTGCAGTTGATTTAAGTACAATTTCTATCTGAAAAGTGACCTTGAACTTGATTTTTAAGTGTTTTCAACCACCCTATATGTATCTTAAAATATACTGTCGAGAAAACTATACATGTAAATGCACTTAAATGAACCAAGAAATCGTATTTTAACAATTTCTTGCCAAAGATGGCTCACAATTGGAATCATTTCGAGGTTTGAGTGCTTAAGACTGAGATCAGGACATACTCGTATGTATACGCAAATTTAATTTATTAATATCCAATATGAGAGTGTAAACAATTACAAGGCTTTAAAAATATGATGGTCTTCCATTTGATTTCTTTGGTGGTATGATTACGCGTGTATGTAGATTATTTTATGCTGTATAAACAACTTGTAAATGTTTTCTACAGACCCAGCCGCTCCAGTCATCACATGTCCAGCACCCATCACTGTTCAGAGTAGCCAGGTCACGTACAGTGACCCCACCGTGACGGACACATTTGACCAGTCCCCGCAGGTTAACTGTGTACCAGCATCTGGAGGGACATTTTCTGTGGGGAGTGCAACGCCTGTTACGTGCACAGCTACTGATCATGCGCAGAATTCTGCTAGTTGCATGTTCACGGTGACTGTTGGTAAGTTGGTATTTCATAATGTTTCATGATATTAATAAAACCAAGCTATGATTTGATTTCAGCGAATTTCCAAAATTATAAATAAAAGAATAAACATAAAATAATTTATTATGAGTTAAATTTGACGAGAGTTTCTGTTACTTAAGGATTAAAAAGATGCAGTTAATACTAAAAACGCTGCACTAGGAATTTCGATATTTCACCATGTTAAGAGCGACCCTGCCTGTTGCAAAAAACGCTGCACTAATATTTTCGATAACATAAATATAAATCATGTAGTTATGTATTTTCAAATAACTGTGTGTTTCAATTGGTTCCACATGTCACCTTAGCATGATATCGTTCCGGCAACTTTGCTGAGTAATTACGTAGATGGCTCATTCCAGTGAAAACTAAACCTTTTTTGTTTTCAAGCAAAAAATCAGCTTTTTTATTCGACCATATTTTTCGAGCAGTTTTTTCAGTCATATGTTTGTTACTCGGTACGTGAAAGGTATTTTCTAATCAGAAATTTTGATTTTTTTTTCTATCCGTGCATGAATGAGCACATGTTTTAATTCAAAAATGTCACAAACGTTACCTAAAAGTTACCCCAAAATGTCACAAACGTTACCAGACGTTACCAAACAAAACATTGCATTGAAAGAAATCCTGACGGTAGAATTTCCTACCACGTTTATGAACTATTTGTAAATATGTTACCCATCATCTGTGAAAAGCGCAATAAAAAAATCGCTAGCATGTTAGAGAAATTTTACTTTGAAGTCATTTGGAGCAAAAACCCATTTCCGTGCGAAGTCACAAACGTTACCGAACGTTACATGAACTTAATTCAGTATTTTGGCAATTATTTTAATCTTTAAACACCTGCATGTCTTGATCCCACCAGTGAGCACCATTATCAACAACAAATTCGTTGATATAATGTTTATGCTAGGTTCTGTGGCCATTTAAAAGTGAAATTTTTCAATTGCTTCGGTCACAAACGCTACTTTGGAATCACCCATATGTAGACGTGATTCAAATTTAAGATAGGTATTTTTATTTGAGACTTTTGAATTTTGGAATATCGCTAATATGCCCCCTTTACCCGAATTACTAGAACAGTTTATCAACGTTTTAAGTCAGATTCCCCATTCTGTCGTGTTAAACGTAAAAGTATTTTTACGTTGTTCTAAGTATTAAACCAACAGACTAAACAACATTTTTAATCATTTCAAGTGTAACAAAGATATAGTCCCCGGGATCCATTCAAAAACAGAGACCTTTGTCCATATTTCAATTTCGAAATGTCATTTTGACTACAAAATTGAATTTTGCGGGAAACTGCAAATTTCATATTTGAAAATTGAAGACTTCAAAACAGACCTATGTATGCACCTACATATTGATAGGATACACATAACTGCCAAATGTTAAGAGTGAATCGAATACACGGTTGTTAAAATCTTGAGGAAAACACTATAAAAGTCAAAAGTCATTGATTCCTTTTAAAATCATATCACAATTCGAGAAGAATAACTTATTACAAAGCAATAAACACTTTAAACAATCAAATATGTGATTAGTTATTATTGGTTTTCTAATTAATGATTTTAAAAAATATGTAAAAACAATAATAAAAGATGAGATTTTATAACACCGTACACATTTTGTACATTTGTTTAGCAAATGTATTTTTATGACATTTCGTGGTATCTACCTATATTATGTGCAATCAACCATAACATCTGAATGCAATGTTTGATTCACACAAAATATTTTTAAATACATACATACATACATATTAGCATTTATAAAGCGCTGCTGCATCTAGAACGAAGCGCATAAATGTAAAACATGATATACATGATAAAAGTGCAGACACTTTTTAGGAGTCAAAACTTTATTTTATCAAAATACTCTAATTGCAGTGCTGTCTTTGATATGACTCCCTTACACTACTTGATGAAACTTTGTAAAAACTACCTTTGTATATGGAAGGGAACACGGACAATGCAGGAAACCTGTGCAAAAAAGCACGGAATTGAAGTATTTTGAAATCAAATGTTCCCACTTTACATTTGAAATTTATGTCTTATCAAAGATTGTTTTTCTATTCTACCTAACCAGATCAAGAGAATCCAATGATAACGTGCCCATCTGATATAGTATCAACTACAAGTCAAGTAATGTACACTACTCCAACTGCCACAGATTTGCTAGATTCGAACCCATCAGAATCTTGCACGCCTCAGTCTGGTTCCTCGTTTGCAGAGGGATCGACTAATACAGTCACTTGTACAGCGACTGATCATGTCAGCAACACTGGCCAGTGTATGTTCACCATCACTGTTGGTATGTATTCGTTTCGAATATTGTTTTTACACTCTGTTTTACACATAATGAAATACACAAGACAATGTTGTAAAACAAGCTCTCTGCATATATGCGGAGTATTCCGAGTTTAGGAAGATTTACCCTCTTAAAAGCTGACGTCATTGGTAACAAATTCGCTTATAACCTGAGCATCACTCCTCTAATATTTTAAACTGTTCATTTATTAAATGTGTTATACCCCCTCATGAAAATGGGTTTTGTTGTCCCTAACCCAAAATACCCTCCCTTACATTGAAAAAATAGTCTTTAGCATCCATTGTCGTCAAAGTCGCTGAAGTTTTTTAATTGAATTTTTATGAGACATTGAGAACTTTATTCAAATGAATTTGTGAAGCTATTGAGAACATTATTGATGCAAGACAATGTCATTTTTCGTATTAAAGTGCTGATACAAATCACAACGTGGGCACAATGATTCTAACTGATTTTTCAAAAGCCTTTTGTCTTATCAGCAGCACCTGGATTAATTTCAAATCTCAAGGAGGTAAGCTCAAGGGGATTAACAGCAATATGAATTATTTATTTTATACAGGGGAAATTTGTACACTTTTATGAAATTCATCCCCTAACATGTGTTTTTGAGAATATAAAACGTGTCTTAGTATATTATTTTTGTTATTCGACTCACAGATACTCAAGCACCGTCAATCACCTGTCCTGCCAACATTGTTACCAACACAAACCCAATCACATGGTCTAATCCTACCGTTTCGGATACCATCGATCCGGCGCCAACTTTCCAGTGTTCCAGGAATTCGAACACCGACTTTACCCAGGGTGACACAACCGTGACATGTACAGCACGAGACGCATCAGGCAATGAGAATACATGCATGTTTACAGTAACATTAGGTATGCAAACTGAACCATCCAAAAGATGCAATATTAGATGAGGTTTTTTTTGTTTTGTTTTTGTTGTTGTTTGTTGTTTTTAGTTTTTCTACTCATCATCGTAAAATATCACATCAAACAGTGTGTGTACAGTTATATATGTGTTTGCAAACAATTATCTTTTACGTATACTCACAGTATTTACGAATAGTAATTTAGTTATATATTTGGACCAGTGCGTTCCTAAATTTTTATTGACTACATATTCTACATCGATATTAAAACTTACTAGGAGTGTTTTTTTTTTTAAATTCTCATCTTAATTTTTGAAACATTGACCATAATAGTTGATTTGGTTTCATTTTTTGCATGTCAGAAATCTTAATATTGGACCGTATTTGTAGCAATGTTTAAAAAATAATGATAAAAATATAATTAAAATAGGATGAAACTTGAAATGATAAAACTCGTCTCCTACATTAATTGTACTAGATCTTTATCGATTTTTCACAAAAGATTAAACCAAAATGCTACTTTTTGCCAAATCACATACTCGTTCAAATACTGACATTACCACCCTGTTAAACTCCATTAGTGTACAACGTACAGAGCACGCCATAGGCCATTTGCAATGGCAGACAAACTTGACATTCTTAAGCACAGTGAAAAGGAGAGAGTTCGCCTATAGAGTACTAGTATTTCAGCTTTGTTTTAAATAACGCGCAGGAAATATTCCAGAAGAGGATGATAATTGTTTGCTTGCTCTCCACACCATTGACTAACTATGAACACAGGTCATTTTTATCTCAACCTTTCAGCTTTTTGTACAGTGCTCTATACGTCTCATAACGTTTAGTTTACTGGTTTGAGGGTTACAACAGAAAACCATTTATTAAAGAATTGGGTCTACCGTAACTTTAATAATATTGAAGTTTCAAATTGGATTCCAATTTGATACTTGAAAGATATTGCAATGGTGTTTTTTTCCGATCATACTAATCAGTGCGTGTTGAATCATTTTCAATATACTTTAATTTTCTCCAATAATTTTAGATCAAATAAATCCTACTATAACATGTCCGAGCAACAGACTTGTGTCAGCAACTACAGTCAGTTGGAATACGGTGACTGCAAGCGACAATTTAGATATGTCTGTAGCCGTTTCATGCACACCACCATCGGGAAGCACGTTCACTTCTGGAATGGCAACAACAGTTACCTGTATTGCAACTGATGATGCCAGCAACACGGCTCAATGTACTTTCGTGATTACAGTCGGTAAGTAGCTTAAACATAATAATCTATTTTTTCGAGAAAGGCTTTTACGACGAGTATTCGTAACAATTAAGTGGTAGATTTTAACGGGTTCGCCGTCGGACAAGATTTGAATTGTTAAGCTTCTGTCAGGAGTAGCTCTGACTTCTTCGGGACAAATATTATAAAGACATGTGGGCTGTCACTTCCCATGGACCCCTCGCATGAGCCATTCACTGAAGGCTGCCCCTTGCCAACAGTGTTGAAAGCAGATCAACTGCTTGCTCTTTTACATTGTTGTGGCTCTCAAATGAGCCTTTCTGAAGGCTGCTCCTTGCCAACAGTTTCACCTGAAGAAGTCAGAGCTACTCCTGACGAAGCTTGAGAGTTCAAAACTTGTCCGACGTCGAACCCGTTAAAACCTACCAATTATAATAATCTATGGTTTAAACCCCACCTGTATTCTTCATATTTTCAACCTATATCTCTTTCTGATGATGTTGGCCAGGATATTAAATATCGAAATGTGCTTGCTTACTTTTTAATTGGTGATGGCTATGATTGAGGGAAATTATTCAAAATAGCCGCTAGCTTATTATAATACTAGAAAAGATTAAACAACGTGTAAAATGAATATATTCAAATTTATCATCAAAATATTGATTTAGTAGCTTATAAAACAAACAAACCAAACATACAAGCATTCAATTTACCGCGCTTTTACATAAAGAACAAAGTGCGGCATCAAAACAAAGGAATGTCCAGGCCTGGGAATGTCAGGAAACAAAAAATGAGCAATATGAGCAAAAAGAGCTAAAATGGGAAAAGCATGTGTTTGAGAGATTTTTTGAAAAATTTGAAATTCGAAAACAAAATGGCTGCAAAGTAACATATTATCATGAAAAGTCAACCGAAACTAGCATTCACGACCCAATACCATAAATAAGCAAAAGGACGATACATTTAGGCGTTTGCTGCTTGATTTAGGGAGTCATTAAAATGTCATGAAATGAACCGAATAAGATTATTAATTTTAAGGTTTCCTTACAGTACCACAAATCTCAAATATAAGAAAGTAAGTTTTCAAACATCTTACCTTAAAACAAGTCAATTGTAAGTATTAAAGGTTTCAAAGTCATTACATTTACATTATTCAAATTAAGGTTTTAAATTTCTTGCAATGAAAGAAACTCTAATATAAGGAAGTTCTGGAAAGGTTTTGAAACTCTTATTTGAAAAATAAGATCTAAGAAAGTAAGGATTTAAATTCTTTTCATTGCAAAGAAGTATGACTATCAAATGTGACATAATAAATAATGAGAAAATGCTCGGGAAGTAATATGTTTTAAGAAGTAATTGATCTTTTTTCAAACTTATAGATCAAACAGCTCCAACACTCACATGTCCTTCTAATATGGTCATTACGACCGCCCAAGCAACATGGGTCGTCACTGCTAATGATAATTTTGATATGTCACCGCAAGTTACATGCAACCCTGAATCAGGATCTACATTTTCATCTGGAGTAACCTCAGTAACATGCATAGCAACTGATGACGCGGGAAATACGGCTACTTGCCCATTTACTGTAACTCGTGGTATGTTATGAAACTGTTACTTCAATACAAAAATCGTTTTAGATCATGGTATTTATACTGTAGTGTGAACATTGCATGTTTATAGTAAAACGAGAACGGTAGTGCTCGTGAACGGATGTTAAATATTTACAGTGAAAGAAACTGATATGGATATGATGGATATGATGATGATGATGATGATGATGATGATGATGATGATTTTGATGTTGATGATGATGATGATGATGATGATGATGATGATGATGATGATGATGATGATGACGATGATGACAGAATTAATAAATATACAAAATTCTGTTAAAGGTGGTTGTGGAACGATACCAACATCTGCCACAAAATGTCGACAATTATTAACGGACGTCCACAGCGACTACGATATGACATTGTTCCCCAACTCTGTTGGTGATGCTAATGCCGATGCAGCTGTTACACGCTTCAATGGTCTTACATTTACCTCGTGCAATGCAAATGCAGAGCTGTTCTTTTGTGCCCAGTTCTTTCCAGATTGTCCCGACAAAGGCTGGACGCGGAGACCATGCCGGCAGTTATGTCAGGCGGTTCAGACCGATTGCCAAGCTGCATATAACTCTGCTTTCCCGTCCAATCAATGGGCATGGGATTGTAATACTTTTCACGACACTGGTACCAATTCAGAACTTTGTCTGCATCCGGAAGGAGGTATTATTTTAATTAATTATAACATTTTGACTTTGCAATGTAACCAAAACTATAATAAAATATGTTTCAAAGATTCCTTGTGGTAATCATTTTACACGTATCGTGTATGTCCACTCTTCGAATTTAATTTATCAATTTTCTGAATGTCCATTGCCTTTAACCCTGTAGATATTTCTTTCCCAGTAGCTCCCAGTGTGTGATAAATATGTTTAAATGCGTTCATCATGTTTCGGTTAATGGTTAACGAACATGAGATTACCTTTTGAAGGGTGTGCATTAAAAACCAGTGATTAAATTGGAAGACTGAATACAGAATTAATTTTGTGACACCAAATTCAACAACTGTACAATTTGTCTTGACACTTAATCCAACAAATTCAATTGATAGTTTGTTGTTTGTGTGTTTCTTCCAGATTTTCTCAACACTGGAATTTGCGGCTCGCAAGTCCTTGGTGCAGCGTCACAAAACATCCGTATTGTCAATGGACAAAATGCAAATGAAGGAGAGTGGCCATTTATTGGATCATTCCGTACCGAAACAAATTTTCACTCCTGTGGAGCTAATTTACTAAATGAGAATTGGGCTTTGACTGCTGCACATTGCATGTAAGAATTAACACATTTTTCTGTTTTAAACATCCATTTTCACCTACCGTATCTATCCGTTCTGTCATTTCCAACCGACTAGTTCTATAGACCTTTTCAAACAGCAATCGGAAAACTTCGGAAACCATGGTCACGTGCCACAGCAGTTGCAGTCGGCAAACGACAATGAAATAAA
>JXSR01S016106.1:15099-29293 GCA_000969725.1 Ophiothrix spiculata
TTCTGATGAAATTAGGAATTCGACCTTGGACGTGATTTTTGATTATGCTCAGCTTCAATGGCCCGTATCTCGTCATTTACTATGCCGGTATTAAGGTACCTTTAGATATGACGGGACACATATGTTCAATGGGAACTTTCAAAATTGTGATATGCGTCCAAACAACAATTTTACATCAAAACATTTGACAATACATAACTTTTGTTCTAGATTACCGATTGAAATGAAACAAACTTGACATTTAAGTCTGTTTCATGGACTATAAAATGACAAATATTTTCCAAGTATCCGGTAAAGCCAAGAAACTGTGTACATAAATTTATTTAACAAATTTCCGAACACCGAGCATCCATCTTCCCATTGCTCTTGCGTTGAATTACGATATAGTGACAAAAGAGAAATAAACGCAACATTTTAATAAAGGACACAAATTAAATTATTTTCATATTTTCTTCATTACTTTGATAGCATTATTTTAAGTTAAGTTGTTTAAACGCCACGACTAGCATATCCATAAGTTTAAGTAGTTTCAGCTTACATCACGGTCTGTATTGACCAGGGCGATCCACTCCAGGGAAATACATGTCCATAAGAGTGTTGTGATGTTCTGATAAGATGACAAGTTTATTGTACATGATTTCAGTTATTTACTCTAATGAAAAATTAAGCATCTGCAACTACTTGGTGGTTCTCTTCCGTATACCGCTGTGGTTTGTTTAGTAATTTCAATATAGCAAACTGCTTTGAAAACAATGTGATATAATCCTATGTTTAGATTTGTTTTAACGTAGGTATTCCAATCTAACGTATACTTTTCTATTTACTACTGAGAGCAACTGTTGATTCTCATACATTGAGGCATATTGATGCTCCAGGCAAAATTGTGTCTGATGATGACCCATAGAAAACCATGTGGTATTGACTTTTTTTAAATTACATCCTTCCGTAATTCAGTACTATCAATGGAACATAAAATGGGCGTATAATTGTAAATGTTATGAGAAAAATAATAGGCTTTTTTGTGGTATAAAAATATCCGACTTATATAGCATCAAATGACTCAATGTACATCAAAAAATGATTCCATGTAAGCACCGATGACTCCAAGTACAACAACAAATACCAATTATTAAAAATCTGTACATTTCTCATGTACGAAATGATAGAATACATTACGAGAGGTGATGTGCTGTTACAACTTCTTTTATAAGCTATACTGCCTCCCCACGACAAAAGGAAGTATGGGACAGATTCATGTATTAAAGATATGAAGCAAAAACTATATTTTGTGTCTTTTTGAAAACTTTCTTTAAAACTGTCAAACCTGTTGCTGTTTATATTATGTAGTTTAATATATTCTATTAAATTAGTAACACTATTTAATCAATTAAGTTTTAATCCTCTTAAATAAATCAATAATTATTCATTTAGCATGTCCCATACTTCCTTTTGTCATGGGTTCTCACAAAATCCCATATTCAAAGCGTGTACAAAATAAAGGAAGCAAGTTTTCAACTTGTAATTTTTTCAATTTCTGACCATCTGACCACTGACCATGGTTAATTTATATTCAACATCAAGATATTTGTTTAAAGATGTTATTTATACAAAAAAACACATTTTGAAAATTTTGTCCCATACTTCCTTCTGTCATGGGCGGGCAGTATAATACTCTATTGAAGAGATAACTTTGGAATTCAAGAAAAGTATGTGTTAAACAAAATGTATTTAGCTACAATGCGTGTATGCAAAAAATAAAATAAACATTTCAAAGATCAATGTTTATGGAAAAGGAAAGAGGAAGGGAAACGAATTAGCTCGAATTGTTCTCTGTGCTATTACGTTATTTTCTCGTATCTTGTTAGCAGAGTATATGCTTTCATAATTTTTTCTTACAGATTAAACAAAGAGCCTCTATAAACAAATGATTCTCTTCCTTTACCCTTTACATCATTAAACCTGTACGTTATGCTGACTCTTTGTTTTATTAGTAAAGATTTAGAACAACGCATTATTGTATCCATCTGTTTTGAGCATTCTGATAGTCTATATAATCATTCACAATATTACCTCTGGTTATGTATCAGGTTATAAGGTTGTATGAATTTGCCATTCCAAAACTGTTTTGCATCGTATATGCACTAATTGAGAGGGCAATTTACTTCGAATAACAATAAAAAGTAGTTTAAACGTAGAGTGACATTTTGTCAAACGTAAACCTTTACTCCAGAGAGTTAAACTTAGAACTTCCATAAATGACACAATTGACCAATAGTCAATAGTGTCATTCTATGACATGTCACCGACCGACAGAATAGCAAATTCCAACAAGTTTGAAATACCGCAATATATTATGTTCTAATTTTGCATTACCAATTTATTCAATTTCTGAACAAAACAGTCCGTTCAAAGAGATTTCTTTACCGATAGAATTTCAAGAGAATGATGTGTAATCAAGGGGAGACGAATCTTTACGTAAAATGAAGACGAAGACACATTAAGAACCAGACCCATTATTTGAGTCTATATATTGTGTCCACATGTAATCATCTCTTGGTCTTTGATTTCACGTGGAGCCTCTCTTAGGTTGGACATTGTAATTACTCTGTCTTTGAATTTCAAAGGCCTTTGATAAAGCGCGGCTATAGTGTTTTTTAATTAAAATCCAGAAACGCATACGCAATACGCTGAGGGCAGGGTTAAAAGAACAGAGTGACCAAAGGGGTGGCTCTTTATAACAGTAGTTAAAAGCCGAACCATTCCAACTAAAGATAGACAAATTGATTCATTTGAAGGAGTATTTGGGAATTTTAATCAGTTATCAAACAATATTTGATAAGATACGCCAAACCCTACCCAAAACATCAGGTTCATATTGATATCAATTTATTGCGACTTATAATATACATAGAATTGACACATCTACTTGAAAGTATATCAAATTAATTTAACGTATTTTGTCGCTGTTTGAAAGGATCTCATCAAAGACGTGCCGTGGTAACAACATCATATGAAAAAAAGGCTGAATATAGCTACTACGTGTTGGAAAACTCTTTTATGACAAAGTAACACTGCTGTAGCACAAAATACCAAATTGAAAATCTGTTGAAGAGAAGATAGCTTCTACTTTATTTCTAACAGTAGATTTCCTTTAAACACAGCACCTCTAGGAGGACTTGGGGCAGGAAGCATATCACTCCTTAAGTGGTCTGTTGCGACATGTTCAAGTGCAAGTCAAGAAACACTTATATCAGTTGTATTTGGTTAATTCATGTCCATGTCGTTGTTCATATTTGAAGGCCTCTTTTGAGGACAAATTATGACATCAATAACTAGTCAACTCCAGAACATCTGTGCATGTGCTGGCCCCTAGGGATACAATAGGTCTTTTTAGGGCCAAGACTATCCAAAGGTAATTCTTCAAGTCACTACACTGAAAACTTTAACTAGTCAAGCAGCTGCTTGACTAACTTTAAACTATTCAGGCAGGTTAGTCCAGCTTGCCTGATCAGCTTGCTTGACGAGTTTGCCAGACTGAGAGCTTGACTAGCTTGACAGTACAAAAGAGCTTGACCAACTTCAAGTTGGTCAAGCTGGCTTGACTAGCTTAAGTTAGTCAGGCTGAGCACGGTCAGGTGGAGTCATTGATGGCAACATGGTGGACAGCAC
Source organism: Ophiothrix spiculata (assembly GCA_000969725.1). Taxonomy (NCBI): domain Eukaryota; kingdom Metazoa; phylum Echinodermata; class Ophiuroidea; order Amphilepidida; family Ophiotrichidae; genus Ophiothrix; species Ophiothrix spiculata. The sequence continues at coordinate 18,769 of JXSR01S016106.1, forward strand.
AGACATGTAAAACATCGTGCCGTTGTTTGACCTCATAAATATCACCATTATGTACTGATGTATCGTGAATCATAACATTTGATTATATGCAGCTCACGGACTATTTTGGTCATATGTCACTCTTAAACCTCTCTCAACATTATTGACGAATTAGCTATATATACATCGTGGATTAAGCTTAAAAGCTTGTTATCGTGTGCTCGACTAGCTTGCCTGACTAACGTTGCCTAGTCCTGCTTGACTAACGTATCGTTAGTCAAGTCTGCTTGACTAACGTTAAGTTAGTCAAGATGTGTACCGTCTGGACTAACTTAAAACTAGTCAGTAACTAGTCAAGCGACTAGCCTAAACTAGTCCATGTAAAGCACCGATGACTCCAAGTACAACCACAAAAGCCTGGTTGTTTAAGTTATCACATTTATAGAAAACAATTATACTTGTGACTGGAATGTTTGCTATAGTGCTTTACGTTTGAAAAGAATTATGCGTGGTGTGTAAAATTTCTTCACAAAATCTGTGATAATATTCGATTGACCAATATTGAAGATTAGTTACATGGGCAAATTTATAACAGCCTTTCTATGTTCATATGATGTTTTATCCCCAAAACGTATTTGATGAAATCCTTTTAAACGGTGATAAAATGCGATAAAAATTTACTTTGATTCATTTTCAAAAAAACATCTCAATTCTATATACATTTACAATCGAAATACATTGATATATCAACCTAGTGTTTTGTGTATAGAATAGGATGTAACTATATCTCATATTGAGATATATCCATTGACTTTGTCTAATTTCACTCGCGTATGAAATGCGCATTTATTAACCTATAAATATATGTGTCCCACCGTGGCAAAACGATGCAGTTGTCGGCTCTCACATGTTGGTCATTGTATACTTTAAAGTTTACATCAAATATGCCACAACGAACAATACTTGGGAGCCGACTAATGCATCCTTCTGCCGTCCAAAGCAAGCAGTATTGTCAACAGTCATGTCCTACGACTGTATCCCAGTCAAAGAGATTGTTTACATGTTCATGTTCATATCACCATGTCATTAAGATAAACCATGTTCAACTTCATATTACATCTAACCCTGAAACAAAGGAGTAAATTACAAACATATTGTAGAATTTGATACATAAAAAGTAATGACATCATTATATGTTAACATCACTTCAGGAATAACATAACCATTCATGTATTGTAAACTTATTTGGTGCACGACACGGGATAAGTGTAAAAAGCGAAAGCGAAAATAAGTGTAAAACGCGAAAATTGGCATTCTCTATAAAGATCGCATATTACTGAAAAATACGGAGAAATCTGACATGTTGATTAATAAAAATGTCATTTTATGACTATTATTGTGCTAGTAGCCTAATAAGATGAGTAAAGCCGTTGGAATACACCGAATAATTTTTGTCTGATAGATTTGTCAATGCTTATCATGATCAAAAGGGCCTAGCCCGTGCACATGTGATTAAGTTTCAATAATACGGAGAAATCCGAATTGTTAATACTGAAAACGTTGTCAAGTTACATATAAGCTAATTGCTATCAGTATGTAACGAAATACGTATGTCATGATATTCACCAAATAGACAAAGCTGCATGTCATTATAGAATATCACACTAAAAATGAATATAGTTACGAATAAAATGGTATTTTATCGTTTTGAGTGTCGTAGCTTTTAGGTTGAGTCTAGACACAGATTAGGCTCATTGTCATCATGTTAAAGCTCCTTTGATGGAAAAGTTGTATATACACATACATTATTTTCTGTTTTTTCTTCTATAGTATATTGAACACACGGGATCTTCAGGTTCCGTACATGAGCCCGCCATCTTTATATTATCAAATATAAGCTTAAGCAACAATAAAGACACATCTACGTCTCAGTCGACCCCATATACCACTGAAATGATTGCATCGTTTGATGTAGAAAATGTTCTAATGGGCTGCCACACACAAAAATAATTGAATCCATTTGCTTAAAGAGAAAATTTATTGCCATGTATAGATTTCTCTACTCTTGTGTCGCTAATAGTTGTGGCCTAGAAGGAGGAGATTGAAAATAGAAATTCGACCTTTAATAACTATGAAAGCTTAAATTTAGGTAAAGGTTAAAAATCCCTTTCTTCCTAATTTTGTCAAATGTTGAAAACCCACTGCTAGGAGTATGTTGATATCTCTGTCACAAAACTTAATTATTCTTGATTTTTTTAATTGCATTTAAAAGTTTGTTTAAAATCGCTCAAGAGTAGTGAGAGGACGTCTGATCTGATATTTTTTAATTGTGCTTTACATTACAGATAAGTTCATGGAGGAACTTCACTGGAATGGGCACATGTTATGAATTATCTTCCAATTTATCAAAATATATACACTGTGTATTGATTTTTTCATCTTGATCTTGTAACTACCCTAAAATCTTTGAATCTTTTGCTCTCAATATCTTGAAATACTGATACAGATAAAGCCCTTGAACTGTTAATGCCATGTGTTTGGATTATCCCGCAAAATCTTTAGCGGTATTGCATGCAAAGACAAGGCTATTATATCTTATTACTTATGTTCATCTTAAAAAGCAATTCATTAACAAATTGAGGCTCCATTTTATACTCGCTAGTAATTACTTCTTATTTAAGTGGTGTCATTGCCCTTGCAATTTACTAAGTATACATAATTCCATTTTATACCTTTTCCCTTAAGTAAAGTCAGATAACACTCAAGAGATTGTTTAAGTTTTTTGTCATTTTAGTTGACCCAACATTTTTCAAATCAGTATTTTGAAAAATGCAAGCATGCTTTTAACATACGGTTTTAAAGATCAGAGAAAAATGAACGTGGTGTATTATTTGAAGCATTCATAGCTATATATCTTTTGAAGTATGTAAACATTTGTTACTTTTATAGTAAACCATGTGAATTTGAGAAAATTATGTATTTTTACAACTCCTGTATTTCAAAACCAATACGTCAACCTGTTATAAAAACACCAAATAAGGCCTACAATATTTTTAGGGAAAATTTATGACTGATGTTTAGTTGATAGTCAAATTTCTATTTGAACCGTTATATCAACTGCATTATAGCATAGATATTATTATTATTATTATTATTACAAAGCATTTATAATGCGCTCTACAAAGAACACAGCGCAGAAACATATATACATGAAAAAAACCAGTATGAACAATTATCTTATGAACAAACCATTATGCTGACAAGAGGTGAGTTTTAAGTGCACGTCTGAAAGCAGGCAATTATATGCTACTAAGTGCGCTCTGTAGTTGCATTTGATAGTTTACAATGTAGATATCATAAATATTTATTATTGCCACTGCTATATTTTTTGAAATAGGGGGAGGGACTTCCTTCTACTAAAATAATGTTATTTGAGATGTTGCATAAACAAATTATGTAAAGCACTCTACATTTTGTGTTCAAAAGAATTTAGACGCCGATCTTCCTGTTACTGATGTCATTGTCCTAAACAGAGGCCTTACAGCGTTTACAAATGAACAACGACATGGACATGAATTAAGCAAATACCACTTACGTAAGTGTTTGCTGATTTGGACTTGAATTTGTCGAAACAGTCCACTCAACGACTGATGTTCATCCTGCAAGTCCTTCTATAAGTGCTCTGGGGCGTAACCAATGGGGGTGCCGGGTGGGGGGCAACTTGCCCCCCCCCCCCCCCGGACGCAAAAAAATCGGGAAAGAAAGCAAAAAAATGGGAGGAAGAGAAAGGGGAAAGAAGAGGGAAAACTGAAAGGAAAAGAGAAAAAGAAGGAAAAGGAAGGAAGAGAAAAGGGAAAGGAGAAAAGAATAATGAAAGAAACCATTATTTCATCCAAAAATAGGCGTTTTTTAGCTAAAATAAACATATTTGTCCAAATATTTTTTGCGCGCGCGTAGGCGCGTTAATTTTTTTTTTCAAGCAAGTACAAAAATCGGGAAGCCTCTTGAGTCTTGCCCCCCCGGACGGTCAAAGCTGGTTACGCCCCTGCAAGTGCTACATTTAAGAGAAGTATATAATTAGAAATAGAGTAATAACTCTTTTCTTCAAAAGCATGAGAGATGTTCATTCGGTATTTCTGCTACTACATTCTTATTTCGCCACAAAAAGGGCCACAAGCTCATGAAGGCTTGTAAAAGACTTATGTGTTTAGCTAGCATTTCCTGAAATCAATAACTTAAATGTCGCTAACACTCCATTTAACAAATTCTTGTTCACAATTTTGGATGATTCTTATTTTGAAATTTGCTATCCTTGATTTTTTAATCATTTGTTGTTTTCAGATTATTACACTAGTTTCTGTTTGATTCGTATATATTTATTTGTCGTAGCTTACCATCAAACGGGTATCCATCTTATGTATCATATGGTCTAAACTACAGGAAATTCCTCTACAGTAACAACCAAAGACAATTTGCAGTGCAAATGTAACTATATACACTTGAAAAATGTGAATCTGTTATTCAAAATTTACATTTTTACAGATTGTAACACTTCTATAAAAGTTGAGTTACTTTTTATTCAACTTAATGCATAACGGGAAACCAACATAGACCAAACATTACGATGAAGTTATAAAAACACATCTCATTCAAATTATTTCCAAGTATGCGCCATGCTAACACTATTCATGAGAGCAAACATTTTTAAAATCGATTGTTCCGTTTTCAACGCCGGCCAGAAAACCAAATTTTGCCAAATGAAAAGGTTAATAAAGTACACCCAAGTTTGGATGTACCTATAGATTTGAAAGCGTTTTGTGATGTCACATTCATTCAAGAAGACGGTGGTTGGCCTTCATACAGAGGTCTCAATAGTTGGCCTTTAAACTATTGATATATCAAACTGCCTTTTTGGTCACTCTGTACATTTCACCCTGATCACGGCGTATTGCCTATGTGTTTCTACGTTTCTAATTAAGAAAACACTACAGCCGAGCTTTGTCAAAGGCCTTTGAAATTCAAAGACAGAGTAATTTAAATGTCCAACCTTAGAGAGGCTCTAAGTGATATCAAAGACCGAGAGTTGAAAAGAGGTGCAGACACAAAAGACTGTAATGTGTCTGGTGCTTAATGTGTTTTCGTATTAATTGCACTTCTTTTTCACACCTTTTTCCTTGATTATGTTTTCCTATCGGTAAATAAATCTTCAGATATGGAGTACACAACATTTCCCAATTGAGTACACGACAGTTCCCAATGCCTGACCAGATGCTCCGGTGACTATAAATCGGTAATCTTATCTTGTTTGTCAATCACGAAGGAAAAACATATTTCTATTGATGTGCTCATCGTGTAGCCCAATTTAATCCTTATACTATTAAGATATTTCAACAGTCATCCGATATATTAACCTGTCTCATTTTCGATATAGCCCTTAACGTCATGTAACGTTACTCTATCAGGTACACCTTCTTCACGGCCAAGATGATTTCTACATTGTACAAACTGAAGGTTATATACATGTATCTATTCAATTGACCTACACATCCGTTACATAATCAACAAATTTTATATTCTCCCAGTTCTCTCTCTGCTTGTAAGATTAATAAATTTTAAATGTGGCCGTCCATCCCGAACGAGATGTGTTTTTCGATCATTCTTAATCAAATGAGTACTGTAATCATATGATATTTGATTTTAGGGATTTATCTATTATTAATGGAATTAATAGAAAAAAATGAGATTCATTTTCTGGGTTCTGGGTTTTTTCAGACAATTGACATCTATTTAGATACTGTTGAAATCATAAGTATTGCTTCCTTACTTTCTATGCACAAACCATATTATAACAATTCATCGGGTGACAATTTTGTTGCTTCCAATTCACATTTGTCAAGGTGTTTATATGAGAGTAAATTATGTTAGCAATCTTTAATTTTCCAGGTCTTAGATTCTTATTCAACGTCTTTATGTCAAATGGGTAAATTTTGTTTGATTCAAAAGTAATGCCGGTTTATTTTTTACAATTTGATGTTATCTATGAAAGTATAAAGTGTTTGCAAACCCAGTATAGTCATTTTTAAAGGTGATAAGTTAAGGCTATGCATTTATCATCTATATATCCTTAAGGGTAGTCTGATTGTAAGTCAATGTTACATATAAACACATTTTATTTGACAGCTTAAAATGTAAAAATATAGTATCAGTTCATAGGCAATTTTAACAATTGCATATTTTACATGGTGCAAAGAGCTAATCTTGTTATAATTTAAAATTAAAGTGGCACGAAGTAGATATATCTCATTTTTCATTATTTTTCACTTATTCAAGAGAAATGTTGCTTTTCTAACAGTATGAGAAGATTTTATCTGAAACAAAGTTTAAAGTTTTCATACTTGTTACATACGTCATTTGTGAAGGTGCTATACTTGCACTTGTGCAGGTTGAACATCAATAATACAAAATACAGCATTTAGATAGAATATATATATTTATTGCATAAAAGTCGTTATGATGAAATTGACCTCAAAATATCAGAAAATCGCATACTATATTATGGACATAATCGATCAAAACATGCTTATGTGACCAATTTATTGATATTGCCACGACTGGTGATTGGAAAACGTTGTATAAATTTTAAAATAATAATAATAATAAATAACAAAACTTTTTAAAAATCTTTTATATGTTGGTCACCCATGTCAAGATATTGACTTGACTATTATCATATCATGAGAAACATGATAGACTTTCCAAACAACTCTTTGAGTTTTAAGCGGATGAGTTACAAATAAAAGGTCTAGAAGTAAGTCAACCAGAAGGGAATTTTTAAACTCATTGTCATCAAAATGCAATATTCAATAAACGATACGACGTTATTGTGTTTAAGTTCAGAATTATAATAGCAGACCTTTAAGCGGGGACATTTTGTAGTATCTGAAGCAAAATAATGAGAAATTACGTGGATCAACTGAAATCAATAAAACAGCGAAATCTTTGTTGAAAGTTAAGCTTGATAGGTGTGATGGCCTCGTAAGCTTATTAAATGTGTGTATAGAGTTATAAACGCCTTAATAAGAGTTTCAATTCTAAATATATTTTTCGAAACCGTGCTAATTAGTTTCAAGCAATGCGAAAATGTGAAAACAAGGGAGAGCACTTGACACAGCTGTCAACGACATTTTTTGTAACAAGTCCTCCGAAGAGGGGGGTACTGGGTATTTTAAAGATTGAAAAAGATTGGATCCCAATATTCAAAATAAGAAAAGTTCATTATTTTGCACGTGATTTACGCATTAAGCTCATTCTTTAAGGTAGTTGAAAATAAAGAGTACAATAAAGCTCATCAAGTATATAGAACTACTGAACTAAATTCCTGGCCAAATAAAATACTTTAATCAAATTTAAATTATGTTATTATTGTACACTTCTTCAAGGGTACTGACATGAACACAATAAGAATTGTATGTACAGACAAGCAAATCATATGGATTTTTGAAGACTGAGAATAATAGAAAATGTACAAGTCAGAAAACACCTAAAAAGACTTTAGTACTTACAATTAAACGAGCAAACTGCTACTACAATATTATTTTTGATATGTTCCTTCTTCTTTTTTCAAAAGCCTGTTGTGAATACGCTTAGCATGTTATATTGGCTTATATAAGTCGTATTCTTAGTAGCTTTAGTTTGAAGTTTTGATTAACATAGTGTATATATATTTTAATTCCCTGAACTTGAAGCTGGTGGGTGGATTGTGTTTATAATTTGCAGACAAAATCCCGAAAGAGAAACTAATGAGTGCAATGCCTCATCAAGTTTTAGCTTACACTACCAACTAACGTAATGAAATATTCACATTTCAATTATAACTTAACTTGATACGAATGTCTTTCTTTGACGCTACATTAGGCACTATATCTCTTAGCGTAAAATGGAAATTACAAGCCATCAATGTTTTTCGAGTATAGATTATATATAAAATGGTTAAGGTTTGCGATGTTTCAAATACCTTTAATCGTACCATTTGTTTTGTTATGTAAACCAGATATATATATATATAAGTTTCTTTTGGTCATTGGCAGATATCGTAGCCTGCAGGAAACCTCGATTATATATGTAGAGTTTAACGCAAAGTTTAAGTCCTTATATTCATAGCCAATATATACTCACTTACCTCGCAAAATGCGCCATACCGTCCACAAAGACGTTCCCCGAGGAATAATGTTATCAATTGGCGTGTTATGAAGATAGCAAGAAATATACTAAATGTCGTTGATGCAATCTAACCCTTTGAGGACAATTTTTATGACATATACATAAAGCATTCATTTTTACTGACCATATCTGTTATTTGATTGCAAAACAAATGAAGTAATTCTTATAAAATAAGCACATTTTTCAAGATCAAGGTAATTTGCCTCAGAAAACTAATTCAATGCATCAAAAAATTCAAGAATCTTAAACATGAAACCAAATAAAGTATTACTTAACTGATTAAAAATTAAGCTAAAATAAATGAACAATGCCATTGTTTGGGTTTTCAAAATATAAGGATGGTTTGAAGAAAACGCATAATGACCAGCTATCTTTTTGTATAAGAATCGACCGTAAAACTCAGGGGAAAAGAATAAGCTAGGTTCCTATGAAGCCCATTTTATAACATACATAACAATGCATAATGTTTGAGTGTTATTAAGATTCATGCAGTTTGTTATAGATTTCCCCGCAGGGATAGCGGATAATTTTACACAAAATCACCGTGCACAAGAGACATGCCTGTGTATCATGTAATCGTAAGTGCTGTAAGTGTTGAATGTAAAATAAAATTCAGCACTTACATAAATTTTGTATAAACTTTGTCCGAGGAAGAAAATGTTATGCCATTCTTTCTGATAAGAAATATTTTGCGGTACGTTGTGAATGGTATCTTTGATAAACGCTAAATGACTGTTTGCACACAGAAAAATAAACTTGTCTAAGTGACGTTTTTACAAGGGTCCAGCTTTGTCCCTGAGGTGACACTTACATTAAGGGTGCACACCAGTAAATAGCTGGCCTATTCTTTTACATGTTAAACAAAGGTCAAATATTGTCACTTCCCGGCCAATTTAACAAATAGCTCTTTTTCTCACCTTATTTTTCTTCAAGATTATGACATAACCTTGCATTTAAGGTGAATTTTGATATGCCCATTTCAAAGTGGCGTCTGCTACTTCAGCTAAAATTGCACATTATTTCTAGTTTGCGTGTCTGGAGGATAGCCAAGAAAAAAGGTAAAAGTCAGCCAAACCATGGACTATGGGCAGTGTATATGGTCAGATGCTGGGGAAAGATTTAGGACAAAATATTTAATTAAAAAACAATGACCAATCTAGGGTCTAATTAAATTTTTCCCACTCGTTTTTAGAAACTTCGACAGTGGTTTTCAGCGCTAATTTTAAACACTTAGTAGAGGGCGACATTTATTTTGTGAAGTGCATCCTTAAAGCAGACTCCTTGATTTCAGTACAACTGACACCTAATGGAGTCGACCTTATTGACTCTGACTTGAGTCAAACATTCTTGGCCAAATATTCCCAATGCAGAATTTAGATGACACCTTATTAGAGTCTACCATCTTGATTCCAACTGGAGTCAAAGTACTGGACTCTTTCCTAGTGTCATCTCAGGGACAAATGTACCTTTTTACTAATCTTGCCTTGACTCTTTTAAACCCCAAAAGGAGTTGAGGAAACCACATCAGAGTCTACAATTGAGGGCAGTCATCTTCGACAAATCGAATTTTCTCTCAGTTTCTCTCAGTAGTGGATAGTACAGGATGTTCTAGAATTATATTTAACAAAATTTTCAAATTAACGCAAATTAACCTTTGACCTACCTGGATTTGAACCCAGAACCTATTGGTTCAAGAGTCTAACGCCTTACTGTATTTGCCAAGATGACATGCTTGTTGAATGAAGTGTAAAACTTTACACATGTGATTAGAGATGTGGTGTTTTTAATTTTCTATTAGTGGTCCATCAAAACTTTCAACTTTATTTTTACACAACCATTTGAGAAAGTTATTCGGACCCCCTGATTGTTGACCTTTTCAAGGATTATAGAGGGTCACAAAGATTCATTGTGATACTTAATTGTCATATAAAGGTGACTCTTCGAAACGGTTATTTTGACACCAGAAAGAAGAAATTTCCACTATGATTGCAGCTTTTCAGTTAATGAGTATTATAAGGGGTCACAAACACTTTCCATTATACTCTACACGGACACAATTAAAATGATCATGATTATGTAAAATTGACTCTTCGAAGGACACCAAAACAGGAGAACTTCTTACCCTGATTCAACAGCACTGATTCTTACTCTATTCTATATTGAAAATTACATATACTCAAAGTTGCTAAGGTAATTCCAATATATAAAAAAGATGATGCAGAAGTATTTTCAAACTATAGACCAGTGTCTGTTCTTCCATGTTTTTCAAAAATACTCGAAAGGTTAATGTTTAATAGGTGTTCGGATTTTATAGATAAGAATATGA
>JXSR01S016107.1:1056-18827 GCA_000969725.1 Ophiothrix spiculata
GGGGTGACCTATCACATATATGACTGCCCCCCTCCCCCGTGTAAAAAAAGGACAAATAAAAGGGATTATGTCACAGAGTATTATGCATTGATTCTATGATAATCATCCAATAATATTATTCAAGCAGAAAATATTGCAAGGACGATTTGAATAGTCCTTATGGGGTCAACTCTAGAATGTTAATGGATATTTTCCTGATCCTGTTCATGAAGATGTTATTTATTTCTTGCTGTTAGCTGTATTTGATCATGGGTCAACTCTAGAATGTTAATGGATATTTTCCTGATCCTGTTCATGAAGATGTTATTTATTTCTTGCTGTTAGCTGTATTTGATCAATTTTGTTCCTGTGAAATCAGGTAGGCCTAATTAAATTACTGAAAGGAATCAAATGAGGTCTTTAATGCATTAAATAGCTCCATATACCATGTATACAGGGATATTACATAGCCATGTCAACAGAGGGCGAAAATGTAGAAAAGTTAGGAAAATAGTTAGGAATGAAAACCTAACATTTCAGTTCACCTCTAAATCGACTCGCAATTGGATCTTAAGAAATTTGCAAGGCATCTTCCAAATTCATCTATTTGTATTTTTAAATCCGATATCCTATGATATGATCATTGCACAATAACACTGATGTCACTTTAGTTTGTTATTAATATTATCACACTAGAATGAATATTTTAAATTCAACTCAAATTTTTATTTTTTTTCGATTCTATTAATCACAAAATCTTTTTTTTTGAAGTGTTGAATATTTTACTGTGACTTGTGTATAAATCCAATGACTGTAATGGCAATGATGAGCCTGTGGCAAAGAAGTGGCAAAATGTTCTGTTTTGGCACATTATACTATGGTATAATGTGTGTATTTTTGGTGTAAAACATTTATTGGTTAGACTAGGCGTAGTCAACGGCATGAATAATTTGACGCAAAATATACCGATTTATGCAAAAAACCAGGCTGCTTCTATCAATGGAATATGGCAATTATCAAATGTTTGTAATTTTAGCCATCATAATAAATGAAAAGTAATTGCTATAAAAGCATAATCAACATTTCCGTTGCCATCTCAGTGGCTCAGTTTGTCCTTCTGTGCTTTCACACTGACTTGCTTGTGTTTCAATTCTTATTTTTTTTGTTCAACAGATGTTGTAAAAATAAACTTTGAGAGATTTAACTAAATAGTAAATTACAGTCCTACATTTTACGAAATTGTCCTGGTTTTTGTCTCTCATTATTTGGGTTGCTGGCAATGACTTGCCCTAGTTCTTACCTATCTGGCAATATACTGCGGAGGCGCTCATTTTGTCGCCAACAGGGACATTGGCATTAAATGAATTACGAGGCAGGAATACCGGTTCTACAAACTGTTGCATCTGCCACATATTGCGCCAGAATTTTCTCTTGCAGTATTTCATTTCTAAAAATAATTAAACCAAAGACCTTTATGGTGGTTTATAATCAAAAAACAGCTTTACCAGGGAAGATCATCCTGCTTCTTCAGTTTTATAATTAGTCATCTTACATAAGGTAAATCTTCATCATATACCCATTATATAATATCTATTGATGATCTTTAGTGTGTTTATGTAGTTCATCTAGAGCGCAGAACATGATCAATCAGCATTATTTCTGTTCTGTATTCCTCAATGTGTAAGCATTGCCATTAATTTATTGCAAATACCCATCTGACTTTAACATTATTTATTGCAATCTTGTTAGCTCTGATTTTTACATAACATAATAATTTTCTTACTCATTGTACGTTGATAATGGCAAAAACAGATGATGTTCAATAAACTTCACAAAATAGAAAACTTCCCCAGCAATATTGAAACAGTAATCATACGCAACCATGTTTATTGTAGAAGTATCTCAGCCCTTCTGACACTTGATCAGCCAAAGCTTAATTTCTGTAAATCTCACAGGTGTTTCTAAAAGGTTAAAGGTCATACATGCTTCATACCACAAATAAACTGTTACAATTCACTATTCTGCTACAAATTTTAAAATCTGCCTTTAATATTTTGATATCGAATATAAGCGCATTTTATAAGGAAAATGTTGATATTGTATTCAGTAATCTGTTTACAAAACGGAGGTAAAATCTGTGACTAATGTGAAAGAAAACACCCACAAGCACGGCTTAAGTAAGCAAACTGCTACAAGATTAAATCATTTAAAATATTTTTCGCTGAAGGAAATTTTGATAATGATAAGGTATGAAAGCTTACAAAATTAATCTGTTCATTATACAGGCAGCCATTTCATGGTCGAGTTCATAGAATATGTAATTGCTAAATCATTTGATCGCTTACTTTGTGCCTGATTTTTACATAAATTGGCACTTCACTTAGTTAATCAGTGAGTTTCATTTGACAAAATGAAGTAGTTACTTCCTTCTGTGGAGTGTTTTCTATCATGTATATGTTATAAATTGTCAATTGAGTTTGCTTAGTTTGATTCAGAAACAGATTTAGAATGTTGTTTTAATTTTGAGAAAGACTAGAGTTTGTGATAAGCTTTGTTCATATTCCCTCATGTGTTAAATTGCAACCTTGAAGTGACATCTTTCAGGAAAATTGTCTGATAATGAAATAATTTGGTTTCCGTTTCTCGACTCAAAATTGTTATGATTAATTGATCTTTTTGGTTTCAATTCTGCATTGATTCATTACTAATGTTTGATAATCATTTCATGTTTTATCTACTGAAAATAAAATACAACTATTTTCTCATTCTATAGAGAAGAAAAAGTCTCCTCTTGTAGTGTTGTAAAAGGTGTGTTGATACACTCACTACTTTCATCTTTAATTTAATTGGCTTAAAGTTCTGTATATATTTTGAATTCTGCAGTCCTGTAAACTATTGTTCAAAATGAAATGAAAGTCATTTAAACTATTTTATATGTAAATATTGTTGTTTTCAATCATTCTTCTTGCATTTTAAGTGTTGTCCCCTCCTTTCTGTCCTCTAACAGATCATTTTTGTAAACAATTATTATGTAAATGAGTGGTTCCAAACAACAAGAGCAGGAAAAAATGCTTGGTTCCCTAGCTTGGTTGAAGAGAAATTTATAACAATTTTTCCTTTAGTTGAGAACAATGTTGGTTGTATTATTTTCAGTGAAGAATACTTTCAATAAGTATTTTGCTATCTACTGGAGACAACCTGACTGATACCTCCTAAGTAAAATAAAAAATGTAACAAGCAGACTGGGTCAGCCCTCATTCTAGATTATTTGCTGTATCAGGCAAGAAAGATAGGTAGCAGGATCATGATGAATGATGGGATGAAAGATGGAGGGGAGGAGTAAGAACTTCAGCTTCAAGTGTGATTTCGTCAGATTTTATGTTCTTCTCTAAGTAGACTTTATAAAAGATGTTTTTCTTTTAGAGAATGCTCAGAAAGAAAAAAATATTAAACCTGATTAAAGACTTAAGTTGGAACAAAGGAAATAATTTTGAAGGAAACGTTTTTTTAATATTCAGGCTAGGCATATTCATGACTCTAACTATAAAAGGGACATTTTTAGATCTTTACTTTGTCTAATCTGAGTATAGCTGATATTTCTGTCCATTTCATTGCATACAAGTTACTTGAAAAGCCTTATTAGTTCTCGTATTTCAGAAAATTAAAGGAAAGCCAAGTTTATTCAATTTATAATCAAGTCTTTTGCCTGCATGTGTGGCATGTAATGATAACTTGAATTAATATTATCCTATGTTTCTTATAGTCACACACATTTATCACTAGTACAAATTATTCCCTTTGCTCTGTTTCTAAAGAACAACATTCATGACGGTGAAACACGCCTTTCTTTTCATTGAACTTGCTTTAATACCTTCATACAAATATTTATGTGTAGTGCATATAAATGAACATTGTTATGCTTTTAAGAAACAAGAAACTTAAATTATTCCTTCATTGCAATCAACAGTTGATGGAAGAAGGCATCAGTTTGAAGCAATGATTTATTTGCAAAATATTAGTTCAGTTGCCGTGGCCTGGGGCTGGAATTGCTTCTGCCGTGAATCATAAAAGACTTCGTACAAGGTATTGAGCACGGCCAAATCAGAACCATTCAAGAGAGATAAACAAGTACAAAAGCAGTGGTGCCGTCTTTCCAAATATTACAACAGGAAACCTGGAAGCCAAATGGAGTCAATTTTTAAATTACGATGCAGCATGAGCTTTGAAAAACATGAACAGTAAGCCGGACAGGAGAATATGAAATTGGCATTTGGTTTCAGCGTATGTTTTCTAAATATTCATAGCAACTGGTTTATTTGGGTGTATTTTTTCTTTCCTGTCACTGTTATGATATGGTTCATGTCTTCTGATATTGCCTTAGTTGTATGTGTTTGGTTTGGCTCAAGGCAAATAGACGTCAATACCACTCTAAGGAGACTAAACAAGCGTAGTAAACCGGCATGGAAACGTGTCACAGGAAACTGCGACACAACGGGTGTGAAGCTGTGAGACGCTTACAGCCTTCTATCTTATAGCAATGACTTTTAGAATCCTTGTTTGTTAAGCTTTTCTCCAAAGTTGTGATATGTAATTAAGCTAAAAAGTAAAGACATGTTATAAAAACAAAGAAGGTGGGGGTAATGTTTTATGCGATGAAATTGGTACTAGAGAACATTAAACAGTTCTAAAGCGAGTGTTTACTTACAAAATTTGAAGAGATGGTTATAGGATGAGTGTATGGCATTGACCTAGTCTTCCCCCTTCTTAACAAAATTATAGCATGAACTCTATGTTTATTAAAGTTTGAGATGATATAATCATCAACTTATTAACCATTTTTGTATGCTTCCTCCTAAAAAAGCTTGTGATGAGACAAGATAGCACCCATAGATGCCTTGAAGGTTTAATGGCATGTTGGTGGGTTGGTAGGGCTCACATTCCTTGTAGGTATATTTAATAGTGTCTAATGAATAGTGACTAAGAAAGGCTATGGGTGCTAACATCCAAAAAGGAAGACATTGGAGTGAGAAAGATGCATAGAAAAATGCCTGTAGGGGTGAGAGACAATTATGTACGCCCATAGAGCGATTGAAGTACAGAGGAGCCATCGGCAATCTTAGTTTGCATCTTATGTCTCTGTCATGCATTCCACCCACAATAGATTATTGATTTCACCCTCATTCTACGCAGCATATGAGCAAAATATTTATCAGTGTTCCTGCTACGATAATTAAATTTTGTCATACAGTCATTGTTAGCAAGGAACAGTTTCCTCATTTTGTATGCACAATCTTGGCTAGCTGACTAGCAAAGCTGATGCGATAGAGAATGTCGCAATTTAATATTGCTGCAGTGATTCAGGCTCAATAAAGACAAGCACAATTTCATTTTTCTTTTATTTTTTACACTCTCTAAATCGTCCTGTATAAACTCCAATGATTCATCCGTAGTATTGGCTGTTTTGAATGGTTCTCTGTGAAAAGCATTTTGGCTGGCTTGCTATAGTAGCAGGCAGGCACAACTATCAGCAATTTACTATTAACACTTCTGTTGACTGACCCTATTGTACGTCTCAAAAACGCTATTATAACACATCAATTTAAGTACACAAAGAGAGATCTCGGTCATTGCTGACTGGCTGAGCAGGCTATAATACCCAGTCATACAAATGGCTGTCAGTGGCTATTGAAACTCAAATCGGTCAAGATATTTTTCAAGGCCCGATGTTTTACTAACACCATGCCATTTTCTTGGACACGTTTACGCTAACCAACGCTATCCATCAATTCAGCACTCAACACACCATTTACTCACACAGGGATAATCTAGGACTTGTTATTCTCTTACCCCCTTGAATTGTGGGGCGTATGCTAATATCCGACTATGATAGTACCAACTCGAATTGTTGAGCACTATTACAACTCCAAGGTAAATATTATGGTTTGTTATTTGTCTATCTCCTCCCTGTTCGTTGATAGTTTATACAGACTGTGTATAGAGACCCATCTCATTGTATGCTATCAGTCAACCTGTGCTGAGCAGGAATATCATTAGCAGCTCATTAGGGATAAGAGCTCAAAGGCTCAGAATTAAGTATGGATGCCAATGTTGGAGTTGTATGTATCTTGTTGTCACAGTTTGATAGGAGATTTATTTTTGAAAGCTCTTTTTATATGTCCTATTGTTTATTTTAGAGGTGAAATTTTGGATATCAGAAATATATAAGCTTTAATTTGACATCAAAAATGTACTACATGCAGTTTAGCACTTGAGGATACGAATGTGATTGGATCATTCACCTTTAAACTTAGAAGCTGACCAATTAAATTGGCTGCTAAAATGCATACTTAATGCACAGAGTGTATGAATTTTTTTGAGAATTAATTGTCTGTATGTTTAAAAGTTAAAACCTATAAATGTATCCATATTTTATAGGGAATAGTGCCTTTTTTTGCGAAGGTCATTTAATTTCAACAAGTGCTCTTGCTAGCTGAATCCACAAGTGCTGATAATGATCATGTCTGTTTAATGTATATTATTCAAACCCTTAACTCAAATAAACAGCTCAACAAATTGTATCATACGCAACATTGAACAAGTCCCATATACAAACCGATTTACGCAACAGAAACGACAAACATCGCTGGAGGGGGCATTAACGCCTGATTTGACGCAGTATTCCCAGGATTGACAATTGCTCCAATGAGCCGGCAAATGAAAAGAAATATCATTATCCATGCTTGGGTGAAGATAAATGAATGAGGCATCATTTTGAGAAAAACACAACTGATTCTAATCACAGCTTAAAAGAGATAAGTTTAAAAAGGCATATGATAATTTTTTGATGTTTTCTTATGAAATAGAAATATGTTCCCTTAGAGCTTTGACAATATGTAACTTTTTTTTAGAGATTTCAAACTTGTGTTATAGTTGCTATGAATGATAAATACGGCAGTTTAAGGCTTATAAATAAGATGCATTTTTGTCAATGCATTGAGATTTCCCTGAAGAGAGTGACTGATTATGGAAAAAGTGATGAAAAGGTGGAGAGAGAAATGGGTTGACTTGAAATGGAAATGTAGAAATGAATGCAAAATAAGGAAATAAAAGGGGACCATTCAAAAATGAAGAGATTGATGTCTTTTGATGGTATTAAAGGAATGATATAATTTTTCCAAAAATGATCCATCCTAACATTTATAAATAAATACTGACTTCAATTTTTGTTATCATATTGGCCACAACTTGACTAAATTGAAGTTCTCCACCATGAATAACACCTGGGACCTTAAGTAAATAAATGTAATAAAATTTGAAACTAAGAAGTGAGATAATTAAACTTTGCCAAAATTACATGAAATGAAATCAAAGACATTTCCTTGCCCGTAAATATAGTCCGATCCTAGGACCTTGATTTTTTCTTTGTTACTATCCACACTATAAATCCACTATCACATCATACCACTTTACTAGAAAGCCAGAATTCTACATAGCAGACTGATTGCATGGCAGACTAACCACCCCTCCCGAACCTTTTTTCGGGGCAGGTAGTAAAGTGGCTTTCTAGATTACTGGACTTGTTTAGTTATGTTGGTTTGTGTCACCCGAAAAACAAGGGTTCTATTAATCAAACTACGTAAATATACAATTTGAGTATATAGTAGATACAATGTGTTTTTTATCTTGTATGTGTTGTAAAAAAAGGTTACCATGGTTATCAGAATTGAGCCAAAACATTAAGTACATGTGTGTGGGGAAACCTGAGATGTACTGATTTCTTTTGCTTTATCAGAACTGAACTGAGCAGAGAGAATAAACAATTCTTGTTTTGTGAAGTTTTGTCTTTTATTTGGATGAGTTGAAACCATGGTTAACATCTTTGCTATGGAATGAGACGAGATGTGGATTTACTTCCTGATAGATGGAGAGTTTTTATGAGTTCTCCATTTTAAATGGTGGGTTTAATTAGTTTAGCGCTGTAAAACTTGTATTTTGTGTCAACATTTTTGCGTATGATGAAACAAGACTGAATTTACTGAGCAACTAGTCTTAGATCAGGGCCAAGTTTGATGAATCATTGCTAATTCCAGTCTGCAACTAACGTATTTTCTTCCTGTCAAAGTTAGATGGGTACACCATGCGTTGTCAACAAGAGGTAGCAGTGTTTCTTGAAAAATGGGCCTTTACCTGGTTTTTAGCATTTTGACCACAGATTTTATGTAAGCAGAGCTTACTTATTTATTTCAATAATTTGTTTTCAAAAGACATTTGTTCGAAATGAAAGGTGTTGGTATGATCCGTAATGTTTTCTTGATTTTGAGGTACTTGGTCTTTTGCTAAGGGGGAAAAATCTTTAATTTTTTGAGAATTTTCTCTTACCTAACTTGAAAAATACTGTTTAGCTTCAAGCAGAAAAGCCTGATTATATCATTACGTGGAGCAATAAACAAACTTCAACAGCTAAAATGCTTAATGTACTGGAAGATCTAGCACTCCCCGCTTCTCAGTGTTATCATAACCAAGGCTTGAGGACAATTGATGGGTTAGCAGAAGTGAGAAAAATTGCCCAATATTCCCACCTGCTTGATTATTTATTTGCAGATTCAATTGAGTGAAAAGAAAATAGGTTGGAAGATGTTGGTTGATACAAACTTGCAATTCAAGTGTTTGTGGTATTATAGGGCTGGGTGATGTAGTGTTTGTTTAAGCTAAATGTGCACGGTATATCGAAGAGAGATGAGAATGATAATCTAGGATGATACGAGTTTGGCTTAAAATTAATATTCTATGGGGAGAGTATTTTATTCTTGTTTTTGCTTCATACCAAATAGCACACTGAGAAGTTAAAGTCAATCATAGGGATGGTTGCTTGATATTATTTTCTAGTATTAATTGTCATCATAGACTGGTGATCTTAAGAAATTTGCAGGGCATATTCCAAATTCATCTATTTTTATTTTGAAATCCAATATCCTATGATATGAACATTGCACAGTAACACTGATGTCACTTTGCTAGTTTGCTATTAATGTTATCACACTAGAATGAATACTTTAAATTCAACTTAAATTCTGATCTTCTTTCATTCTATTAATCACAAAATATTTAATTGGAAGTGTTTTCATTGTTGAATATTTTGCTACTTGTGTATAATTCCAATGACTCTAATGGCAATGATGAGCCTGTATATCATAAAAATGAAGAGGCAAAATTAACTGTGGTGGCACATTATATATGTGTATCTTTGGTGTAAAACATTTATTGGTTAGACAAGGCATAGTCAATGGCATGAATGATTTGGCGCAAAGTATACCGATTTGTGCAAAAACATTGGCTGCTTCTATCAATGGAATATGGCAATTATCAAATGTGTGTAATTTTAGCCATCATAATAAAAGAAAAGTAATTGTTGTAAAGGCATGATCAACATTTCCGTTGTCATATCAGTTTTGTCCTCCTGTGCTTTCACACTGACTTGCTTGTATTTCAATTATGTTTTGTTATTAAGTGTATATTGGACAGATGTAGTCAAAATAAACCATTGAAAGCTTTAAATAAATAGCAAATTACAGTCCTACATCTTGTGAATTTGTCCTGCTTTTTGTTGTTCATTTTTTGGGATTGCTGGCAATGACTTGCCCTAGTTCTTACCTATCTGGCGATATACCATGGAGGCGATCATTTTGTCGCCAACAGGGACATTGGCATTAAATGAATTACGAGGCAGGGATACCAGTTTTCAAACTGTTGCATCTGCCACATATTGTGCCAGAATTTTCTCTCTCAGTATTTCATTTCTAAAAGTAATTAAACCAAAGACCTTTATGGTGGTTAATAATCAAAAGACAGTTTACATAAGGTAAAAATGACCCTTTTGGTATTTTATCTTCATCATACGAGCTTGTATACCACGCGAGTCAAAAAAACTGCAATAATTAGATGGAAGCCATATTGTAAGAACAAAAGTAATTTCAAACAAATAATATTAATTTCTAAATAGAATAAAGCTTTGAAAGGGTGAAAAAATGGTGCAAATTGATAAAGGCATTGCGAAGACATCCTTATTTGAATATTATGGTATGAAAACAGTACTGTCCAAATGAGTATGCCTCGTCAAACGACAGTTCATACCTAGTAAGTACCAATATTGAATTGGATTTTGTGCATGCACCTCTTGAATAATAACACCAACCGATTACCTTGCTCCAGTAAAAACCTCCTCTTAATCTATTAATTTTCATATAAAAGATAATTTAGGCGGTCTTTCCAAGTGCTAAATGCTACGTTTGGGGTTACTGTCTTAGGAGGGAGAGCTCATCAATTAGTCACTGTTTAAAATCCTTCAAGATCAGTTCACAGACAAGCAATGTGCTCTGACTTATTGCTGGGGTTTATTTTACCACCAAATCTCATGCAGAAGTGAAACAGAGATTCCGGGGTGCATTCTCCCAATCAAGCCAATCGGGTGTACCATGTGCATCCACCATCTATGAATTCAGACGAAATTCAAAAGAACAAGAACAGACCATAAACTAAATAAAGAGAGATGTTTAAGACCACGAACGGCAAGAAGCAAGAAAAACATCGATGAGTTCGTCAGGCAAGGGATCCCGCAAAGAAAACCTCTGCCACATGTGTCTCAGTCCACGTTCAACCGAATATTGAATATTCAGGGCCACCAAGCTCAAACGACCCTTTTCAACGTACCCAAAACTAAAGAGAAAAGAGTATGTCATAATTGTGTCCTACGTATTGAATAAAACATATGCACGACAGTTGGACAGAACTGTTTTTATGCCTTCCTATTCAAATAAGTGTATCTCTATGACGCTTTTATCAATTTTCCTCATTCTTTCACCATTTTAAAGGTAAATCAGTAATCTATTTAGATATATACATTTCATGTTCATGGCATCTCTTGTTCTTAAAATATGGCTTTCATTTAACTATTGCAGTTTTTTTGACTCACTCGGTATGTCCATTATGTAATATATATTGATATATTTTAATGTGTTTATAATGTAG
The DNA here is from genome assembly GCA_000969725.1 of Ophiothrix spiculata. Lineage (NCBI taxonomy): Eukaryota > Metazoa > Echinodermata > Ophiuroidea > Amphilepidida > Ophiotrichidae > Ophiothrix > Ophiothrix spiculata. The sequence goes on from JXSR01S016107.1 coordinate 12,061, forward strand.
TTCACTTAGAGCTCAGAACATGATTAATCAGCATTATTTCTGTTCCGTATTCCTGAATGTAAGCATTGACACTAATTTATTGCAAATACACATCTGACTTTGATATAATTAATTGCATTCTTGTAAGCTCTGTTTTTTACATAACATAATAATTTTCTTACACAGCATTGTACATTGATAATGGCAAAAACAGACGACGTTGAATTTGTTACAACTACTTCACAAATATAGAAAACTTTCTCAGCAATATTGAAACAATAATCATAGGCAACCATGTTGATTGTAGAAGTATCTCAGCCCTTCTGACACTTGATCAGCCAAAGCTTAACTTCCTCAAATCTCACAGGTGTTTCTGAAAGTTTAAAGGTCGTACATGCTTCATACCACAAATAATTTGTTACAATTCACTATTCTGCTATAAATTTAAAAATCTGCCTTTACAATTTTGATATAGAATAGAAGCGCATTTTATAAGGAAAATGTTGAAATTGTATTCAGTAATCCGTTTACAAAACTGAGGTAAATTCTGTGACTAATGCGAAAGAAAACACCCACAAGCACATCTTAAGTAAGCAAACTGTTACAAGATTAAATCATTTAAAATATTTTCGCTGAAGGAAATTTTGATAATGATAAGGTATGAAAGCTTACAAAATTAATCTGTTCATTATACAGGCAGCCATTTCATGGTCGAGTTCATAGCATATATAATTGCTAATTTATTTGATCGCTCACTTTGTGGCTGATTTTTTACATAAATTGGCACGTCATTAGTGAATCTGTTAGTTTCATTTGACAAAATGAAGTAGTTGCTTCCCTTTATGGAGTGTTTTCTATCATGTATATATGATATAAATTGTCAATTTAGTTTGCCTAGTTTGATTTAGAAACAGATTTAGAATATTGTTCTAATTTTGAGAAAGACTTGTAATAAGCTTTGTTCATATTTCCTCATGTGTTAAATTGCAACCTTGAAGTGACAACTTTCAGGAAAATTGTCTGATAATGAAATCATTTGGTTCCGTTTCACGACTCAGAATTGTTATGATTAATTGATCGTTTTGCTAGAATTTTGCATCGATTCATTTCTATTGTCTTTTGCATTTTATCTACTGAAGATAAAACACGAACACACTCTATGGAAAAGAAAAATTGCATCTTTTACTGTTGTAAAATATTTCACAGTCCTATTATCTATTTTTCAAAAACAATGAATGTCATTTTAAAACTATTTTTATAAACAATTATTGTTTGTTTTCAGAATTAAATTCAATAACTCTATTTAAAGAAAATGCCCTTAACTGTTCTCGAATAGGTCATACATTTGTTAAAAGAATTATTGAATTCAGAAATCATTTTCCTTAAAAACAAAACAAAAACAACAGTAGGAAGAACTTGATTCACTTTGGTTGAAGAGAAATTTATATAGAAGAGAATTAACTATTTGTCCTTTACTTCCGAACAATATTGGTTACATTTATAATTATTTGCAATTGAAGAATACTTAAAAAGAAGTATTTTGCTTTCTTCAGGAGGTAACTGACAGATACCTGCTGGGATTCCAAAGTAAAATAAAATCAGTAATTACAGTTGCAAAATAGTTCAATCTTCAATCTAGATTATTTGTTGGTTGGGCAAGAATGGAAAGGTAGATGGATCATGATGAATGACTGGATGAGAGATCGGGCGGAACATGTGATTTTGTGAGGTGGAGGAGTTATTCTTTCTCTAAGTAGACTTTATTGAAGATGCTTTTCATTTAATGACTTCTTAGAAAAAAATTGTTATAATTTGAATAAAGGATATAATGTTTTGAACAGAAAATGTGTAAATAAACAAGCATGTCCTAACTTTAAAGGGACAATTTTAAATTTTGACTTTGTTTCATCTGAGTATGGCTGATATTTCTGCCCATTTCATTGCGTACAAGTTATTCAAAAAGTCTTATTAGTTCTTGTATATAAAAAGGTAAAAGGAAAGCCAAGTTTATTCAATATATAATCAAGTGTTTTGCCTGCATGTGTGGCATATAATGATAACTTGAATTAATATTATCCTATGTTTCTTATAGTCACATTCATTTATCACTAGTACGATTTATTCCCTTTGCTCTGTTTCTAAAGAAAAACATTCATGAGTGTTTGAACACGCCTTTCTTTCCATTGAACTTGCTTCAATACCTTCATACAAATATTTATGTGTAGTGCATATAAATGAACATTGTTATGCTTTTAAGTAATCAACAGTTGATTGGAAAAGGCATCAGTTTGAAGCAATAATTTATTTACAAAATATTAGTTCAGTTGCCGTGGCCTGGGGCTGGAATCGCTTCTGCCATGAATCATAAAAGATTTCGTACAAGGTATTGAGCACGGCCGAATCAGAACCATTCAAGAAAGATAAATGAGTGCAAAAGCAGTGGTGCCATCTTTCCAAATATTACGACAGGAAACCTTGAAGCCAAATGGAGTCAATTTTTAAATTACGGCGCAGCGTGAGCTTTGAAAAACATGAACAGTGAGCTGGACAGAAAATGAAATTGGCATTTGGTTTCAGCGTATGTTTTCTAAATATTCATAGCAACTGGTTTATTTGGGAGTATTTTTTCTTTCCTGTCACTGTCATGATGTGGTTCATGTCTCTTCTGATATTGCCTTAGTTGTATGTGTTTGGTTTGGCTCAAGGCAAATAGACGTCAATATCACTCTAAGGAGACTAAACAAGCGTAGTAAACGGGCATGGAAACGTGTCATAGGAAACATGCGACACAACGGGTGTGAAGCTGTGAGATGCTTACAGTCTTCTATCTTATCGCAATGACTTTACGAATCCATGTGTGTTAAGCTTATCTCCAAAGTTGTGATATGTAATTAAGCTAAAAAGCAAAGACATGTTATAAAAACAACGAAGGTGGGGGTAATATTTTATGCGATGAAATTGGTACTAGAGAACATTAAACAGTTCTAAAGCAAGTGTTTACTTACAAAATTAGAACAGATGGTTATAGGATGAGTGTATGGCATTGACCTAGCCTTCCCCCTTCTTCTTAACAAAATTATAGCATGAGGTCCATGTATATTTAAGTTTGAGATTGTATAATCCTCAACTTATTGAACCATTTTTGTATGGTTCCTCATCAAAATGCTTGTGATGAGACAACATAGCACCCATAGATGCCTTGAAGGTTTAATGGCACGTTGATGGGTTGGTAGGGCTCACACTCCTTATAGCTATATCTAATAGTGTCTAATGAATAGTGACTAAGAGATGCTTAGGGTGTAACATCCAAAAAGGAAGACATTGGATTGAGAAAGATGTGTAAAAAATGCCTGTAGGGGTGAGAGACAATTATGTACGCCCATAGAGCAATTGAAGTACGGAGGAGCCAGCGGCAATTTTGGTTTGCATCTTATGTCTCTGTCATGCATTCAACCCACAATAGATTATTGATTTCACCCTCATTCTACGCAGCATATGAGCAAAATATTTATCAGTGTTCCTGCTACGATAATTAAATTTTGTCATACAGTCATTGTTAGCAAGGAACAGTTTCCTCATTTTGTATGCACAAACTTGGCTGACTGACTGGCTTAGTTGATGCGATAGAGAATGTCGCACTGTAATATGGCTGCAGTGAGTCAGGCTCAATATAGACAAGCACAATTTCATTTTTCTTCTTTTTTTACACTCTCTATATCGTCCTGAATAAACTCCAATGATTCATCCTTGCTTTTTTGAATGGTTCTCTGTGACAAGCATTTTGGCTGGCTAGTTATAGTAGCAGGCAGGCACAGCTATCAGCAAATTACTATTAACACTTCTGTTGACTGACCCTATTGTACGACTCAAAAACGCTATTATAACACATCAATTTAAGTACACAAAGAGAGATCTCGGTCATTGCTGACTGGCTGAACAGGCTATAATACCCAGTCATACAAATAGCTGTCAGTGGCTATTGAAACTCAATCGGTCAAGATATTTTTCAAGGCCCGATGTTTCACAACAGCCATGCCATTTTCTTCGACACGTTTATAAACGCTAACCACCGCTATCCATCAATTCAGCACTCAACACACCATTTACTCACACAGGGATAATCTAGGACTTGTTATTCTCTTACCCCCTTGAATTGTGGGGCGTATGCTAATATCCTGACTATGATAGTACCAACTGGAATTGTTGAGCACTGTTACAACTCCAAGGTAAATATTATGGTTTGTTATTTGTCTATCTCCTCCCTGTTCGTTGATAGTTTATACAGTCTGTGTATAAAGACCCATCTCATTGTATGCTATCAGTCAACCTGTGCTGAGCAGGAATATCATTAGCAGCTCATTAGGGATAAGAGCTCAGAGGCTCAGAATTAAGTATGGATGCCAACGTTGGAGTTGTATGTATCTTGTTGTCACAGTTTGATGAGAGTTTTCTTTTTGAAAGCTTTTTAAAACATAGTCTTATTGTTTTGATTTGTTTTTTCATTTTCTTTTATATATTAGCATGTAAATTGTGTGTAAACTTTTAAGTGATCCATTTGATTTTACTTTTTCCTCTGTTATTTTGGTCATTGATCTCATGAGGTATTGAGTGGTGAACAGTTTCAACAGATATGAAAGGTCTCATGAATTTCACTGTAAAGTTGTATGGTAAACTATTGTTTTGTTTGTCTGTCTGTCTGACATTTTGTTTTTTGTTTGTAAGAGAGATGCAAGAGAGAGGGTTGGAGATGATTCTTATAAATTTATGATTATCTCTATGAGCTTTTAATTGGAAAAGGTAACTATGAATTGAGTTGAAATTTTTTGTCTCTCCCCCTCATGAAAGATATCTAGTTAAGTCATTGTTTTGTAGTATAACAATTGACATTTGACAAATTAAATTTTGTCAAACTTGTCTTTTTAAAAACTTAATATTCCTTTTGCAGACATAATCCTGCATGACCCAGTCTTTCATTTTTTCATTCATTTATTTATTTCTGTTGTAAATTAACAGACTCTTGTTACAATAACTCCAACTTATCAAGAGTTATACTCAATGAAACCAATCTTCCATAAATCATATCTGATATGTGTAATAATATCATCTGGTGGCAAAATATATCCATTGCATTAACAAGATTAACCAAAATGAATTAATTGCTTCAATGCACTACTGGTTTTTACAAGTTCATTGAGAGGCAATGATATTAATTGCACTGTTCTTTTTAATTTGTAGGCGACAATATTATGCATCGGGGAATTGATTTGATGAACACTAGTGTTTTGAGAGATAATAACATGATTTTAATCATTATTGGACCAATAATTAAATGTGATTTTTAATAAATTCACAAGGTTTTCAAAACTGCAAGTATTTTATGAGTAGTTATCAAACCTGATTTCAAGAATTGCAATATTTAATCGGACCAAATTTAACTCTCCTATGAAAGCTGAAATTAAGCTTTTATATGCTGTATACTTTTAATCCAAATGTAGGTCAATTGCAAAATGTACTTTGGATAACATTTTGCAGAATTGCTCATAAAATAGTTTCACTTTATATTTATTTTTCCTTTTACACGTGAATGATGGCGACATCTAGTCCAAAAAGAAACCTCTTTGTTTGATGATGCCAAGTCATATTTTTATCAAGAAAAAATAAATATTGGCGAGCCAATTGTTGAAAGGAATAAATTGTCTTATTAGTAACCTGTATAATAGTTGGGTAGCAGATCCTGGCTGTAATGGTTTAAATATATGGGCTGACAGGTTGTGACAGGACCTCTAAACTTAGAGTGGAATAAAATTGTGGGCTGTAGGCAAACTTCTAGTTCCAAAGCTTCAAATTAGTCCCAAAATCAGTTTGTAAAGAGTTTAAAAATGTTTAGGACCTATTTTTGATGCTTCTTTTGACCACCTTTTGCACTCCTTTGACTGCATAGACTCTACTTGTATTGATAATCCCAATGTGTATTTCAATTAACGTTACCACTTTTTGTATCTCAAAAAGTCACTTATGGAAGTGAAGGTTATAGCGTTTTTGTGTAAATAATAAGGTAGCATATTTGGACAATAGTCTTGTGTTCTTTGTCATTTTGAACAAATATTGAACTTCAGATCATTTCAGTTTGTCAAGAAAGTATATTTGCCTGCCTCTAGCCACTGTTAATTAAAAAAAGTAACTAGGTTGCTAAATTACAAAGCGTTACAAAATTCAGATATTCCCATATTTCAATCTTTTAAGATAATCTTTTAATGAAAATCATCAATGTCTGTCACAAAATGCAGTTCTTTGCCATTTGTTTATTTTTTTAATGCCTCCGCCAGAGGCATTATGTTTTCTGGTTGTCGGTCCGTCCGTCCGTCCGGGCTCATTTTTCGGAACTGGTGTGGCATATAGCGATGCAAGTCGGTAGAGTGGTGGTCAGGCTGGCTAGTAACTTTCTCTGAAAGTTTTGGCGCGAAATATGCAAATTTAGTTGTTTTTTAAGCAGAAAATATGCGATTTTTTGGTGATATTTTTTTCCATCCGTCCGTCCGTCCGGGCTCGTTTCTCAGAACTGGTGAGGCGTGGAGCAATGCAAGTCGGTGGACTGGTGGTAAGGGTGGCTAGTAATTTTCTCTGAAAGTTTTGGTGCAAAATATGCAAATTTAATCTGTTTTTAAGCAGAAAATATGTGATTTTTTGTGATTTTAGGGACTTAAAAATTTTCCGAAAGGAGCATTTGCTAAAACTCCACCCCTTCAAAATTTTAACCCCACCTTATTTTGATTGGCGTATCACATATG
>JXSR01S016107.1:23136-34372 GCA_000969725.1 Ophiothrix spiculata
AGATGTATACAAAGAAGATATTATCGATTGCTATCACCGGGGCTATCACCTAAGTATGGTTTCAATTTGTTGGCAATCATTTTGTACATGTCAAACAGGCATGATGATTTGGCAATTTGATGGCTTCTCATGGCGGTATTGAACTGTCAGTATTGAACCAAAACTTCGTAGCCTGGAGAATATGCCGTGTTATGAACTAAGAATACGCAGCCTGGAGAATATGTTATGTTATGAGAGTTTTTCTATGCTAAATATGCAAAAAATATGTGATTTTGAGATTTTATATGAAGGACACGCATATAATTTGGTGATTTGAATTATGTTGTAATAATTATAGACATTTGCAGGAATGATGAGTGTGAGATGTTTGGTTTCTTCACACTTTCTTCCCTTTGTCACCAAGGACATGGTTCAGTTTATTTATTTATTTATTCATTTATTTATTAATTATTGACATTTTTCCTTACTTCCTAATGAGGTAAACTACATTTATAAACATTCTTCTAGTCTCAGAAAGGTATAATTATGTAAATTAAATTCATTTCAAATGTTATATGTAAATATAGAACATAATTTTATTGCTAATGCTTCATTTTTGTGCTGATAAATGAGTGAAAAGAGATTTGTTTAGAACCATCAAATGTAATAGGCTAATTAGATTTCATAGATAAACTTATCCCAGTTTTCACTAGTAAACATTGTGATTTTACATATGAAACATATTAATCCAAACCCCTGAATAGAATCAGAGAAATACTTGTTTAGAATATTTTGTTTACTAAAACAAAATAATGCATGAAGAACAGCCAACATTCTGTTGAATTTTGACATATTGTAAGAGTAAGTCAAGTTTCAAATACCAAATATGAATTAATTGTAATACACTTGTTGATATTCACTTAATTAATGCGACATGGATTGATATGTGTCGTTGACTGATTCAAAAACATCCGATATTGAATAAAACTATAAATGGCGTTTATTAATAAGTTGTAATAACATGACATAGACAAGCATTTGAAAATGCATTTCTTTAGAAAGTGCAGTGTGTTTAACTTAAGGCAAATTTAATTAACAGAGTTCCCAGAGCATGTCTTTGTTGATGTGTCTACATGAAGGGGACCAAGAAATGTAGAGAAAAGTGGGACACTGCCGATGACTTGCTTCCAGCAAAATTGATGGCATGATTATGCAGCATGTATTCTTTCTGCAGTTTGGAAGTTGGTTTATGATTATTATCAATTTTAAAATGATGTTCTTTGCTGTCTGTGGCCTAACAAGGACACCTGACAACAAATTGTCTTTTTTCATAAAAAAAAAGATGTGACACTCCAGTGCATTAACTGGAATTTGTTGTCATTGGCAACTTTACTCTTGATCACCAATGAAGACAAATTCCTTATGTTTTGTAGTAGATCAGCACACCAAAAGATCGATTTTTGTATCTGAAATTTGGGTTGATTTACTTTTCTCCTGTCTAAAAATTTACTGTGTTCTTTAGGTTATTCCTCTCATACACCCCACCCTACACATCGCACCACCACTCCACTCCACCCTCCACACATTTATGATACGTTACATTTGGGGAGCAGTAGGGAGAGGAAGGACACATCTCAGAGTCTATACTTCATCCCATACCAGTACCACTGCCTATTTCCCATCCTATTCACTATTTGCATGGTTCGCCATTTACGGGGAGAGCCTCGATTTGACAGTCAATTAAACTAGTATGTTACGTAATGCTGTAGTCACTTCATGCAAGGTCAGGGGTTTTTGAAAGAGGGAATCAAACTGTTAATCGTAATATTATGTAACTTTCCATTCATCTCGCAAGCCAGGTTGAGGCTCTCCCCAAAATGGCGAAACCGTGCAATAGGCCTATACCAGTACCACTGCCTATTTCCTGAATCCATCAGTTTTGGTCCACACTTTGGCTGTCTTCTGTCTATGCATGGTCTTTTGGTCAAAATTAGAAATCATTATAGTTTTGACAATAAATGTGTTATACAAGTTTATAACCCTTTTGAAATGTTTTCTTTGTCTTAAAAAAATTAAAATCAAACAAATACAAAAAAATTTGGCATTGCTTCTTCGTCCACTAACATTTGTGTAGAATATAGGTCACATAGTGTGTTGAAATGATGATGAAGCACGAGCACTAATTACAAGTCCCAAGTGTTCCCAGCTGTCCTTGTTGACAGCATCTGTATGGACCATGACCGCATCCGATTCTTGACGTACAGGTCCGATGCCTGATTTGGACCAAGCTACACATGTACATCGATTATCTTATCTGCTAGTTCAGTGGTGGATCCAAGCCCCCTGTAAATTTGGCAAAATCCTTCAAAATCACCCTAGTTTGGACAATTTTGTTGTATAAAAGCTTACAAACACCATCTCAACTCCCCATTTGAAATTCAGATCCTAAACCCATGATTTGTTAAATCAAAATACTGCTAATATTAGAAATATAAATGGATATTTTGAAAAAGCTAAATGTAATCATTAAAGACCTTGCAACACATTTCAAATTCCCTGTTTTTTTTGTGATGTAAAAACCCCAAAATGATTAAAAAATGAAAAAAAAAATGTATTGGCCTAATGCGGATGTACATGTTTGAGTTTCGTGACACTGTTATAGATAATCATGGTTCATTTTTATTGTCATAGAATAAACTACTAAGGAATAGGTTAATAAATACCTATTCCTTAGTTTCGGAGTATTTTTAGGCATGATTTTTAACATTTTGTTCAAAATGCTGTTTTCCACTCTACACACCTCAAATGCTGTGATTTCTGCAGAAATTATTTCCGCAATGGAAAATCTGATATTGAATAAAATTAAAAGCTTGTAAAATTGATAAAATTTTAACCCCACAAATTTACCATAATTTTTCAGTTTCAACTGCAAGAATAATCATCTTGCATAGTTAAAATTCTATTAAAAAGACACAAATTCAGTATTTTTAAAGAAATATTTCCAACATTGAGCAAAGAATATATGGCAGCCTGATTTTTGCCTGCAGAAATTGGGTCAAAAGGGTATGAAACAAATTCTGATAATTTATTCCGTTGATGATCTTGATAGTGTATGATAAGTTTGATGATGTAATGAGTCTTTTTTTTCCAGAAATATTTTCAAAAAAGTCTCATTTCCACATATGGAGCCTCTTAACAGTGCTCAAAATTAGCTCAAAGTCAAATCTTTTCACAATGACAATATCAGTAAATTCTATTAAATACCGCCAGGGCTCTGTAGAGTCATAGATACGGAAGTCAGTTTTGCATCTCGACCCGCGCCAATCTCTGCGCAACCTTTGTGAACGTATGAAACATCTTGAAGTGTTTTGATGATAAGGGGAAATGTCTGCGCAGAGATCCTCGCATCCTGTGATGCAGAAAGGGCACACAATGGTTGCCTCCTTAATATACCACAATGCTCCGTTTCTCAAAATGAAAACGAAACCATCATTTGCCCTCAGAACTGTAACAAAAGCTCGCATTTGGCCAATCTTTCAATTTGGAGGATGCCATGTACCTCAAGCACTGGAAGAGTAATTATTTGTCATCATAATATGCACAGTAATTTGTTGTGACAATCAAGAAACAAAAAAAATAATCTTACGAACAAATTTTCGATGTTTTTAAGTTCCGTATTTTCCTTATATTTGAGAAATAGAACAGGCCTTGGAGGGTGCTTTTCAGATGCAGCGCACTCATTATTGGATGAATTAGCATAGCCTGTGTGTAGCACTTGAAACAATATTGGCTTTTGGAACTCGGTACTCACGCATGATTTCTAACTTTGTGTTTGTTTATGGTTAATTGGGCCATGTTGGTTGTCTAACAAATATTGACGTCAAAAACTTGCACAGTTTAATTGATGAAAAAAGTAAACTCTCATGATTATGCCAAGATATTTTTGTTATTGGTGTGTAAAGATGTACATAGAGAGTACGGTTGAGCGGTTCACTCATATCTAGGTTCGAGTCCCAGTTAGACCATGTCCCTTGTTTCTTTGGGCTTATTACTTCTTTGGTCCACCTTCATATTTGACTCTAAAATTGGGGTGTTTCAAAATCTTATTCTGATCCAGATGTAGATAGACAATTCTGATTTGACAGATTTACATTCCTTAGAAATCTTTGGAATTAAATTTATAGGTCATCTTCATGAAACAAATATTTGAGTATATAGAGTTTGTAAATTTTATCTTGCCACATTAGACAATGTAAATAAACGAAAGATCCAGAGTGCAGGGCCCATTCTTTTATCAATGTAACTCCCACCCTGTAAATTTTGTTTACATTTGTTTTTCGACATTGTTGTTTGGTCTATAGCTGCATTTTCTTAGTTGTAAAAGTAAAGGAGGAGCCTCAAACAAACTGAAATAAACAGTTAAATATATAGCTGCAAAAATTGCAGTTTACTGCAGAAAAAAATGCTTTTAGGTGCAAAAAATGTGAAAGTAAATGAATTAAGGTGATATGTAAATCTAGTTATGGTCACCTTAGTAAGATTACAGGTCGAGCAAACATACATAATCTAACATGTGACATAGACTTGGGCAAAATAAATTGAAATTTTAAAGAAATTCTAGCCAGCGATACGATATCATTTATTCCTACAAACGAAGGTTATATTGGGATGATTGACAGCTTTATAATCAACTTGGCAAAAAATTATTCCTCGAAGTAGCCATCTTTCTTACACTTATGCAAATTGCTCACTAATTTCAATCTTGTTGAGCTAAGTTTTCCCTCATATAGAGTATTGGTCTTGACACAATCTTACTGCACATCCTCAAGTTACTAGCAGAACGCATCTACCTTTTAATTTTTGTCCCGACTAGATATTTATAGACAATTTCATTTGGAATATTAAATTTGAAATGCCTTGAAGACTGTTTAAAATGCTACCTAGCTCTAAAATAGTTATATGGACTGCATTGCTACTGTTGTAGCAGCAACCTGATACAATTTATGTGGAAGTCCAATATAACGTTTATATTGGTGGTTATAAGCACTTTGATATTGCAAGAGTTTAACTAATTAAAGGAGCATGGACCGATTTTCAAACAATTTTCCAACCATTTTGATTTTACAAGCAACTTGTATTTCAGGATTGCATATGCTTTTTTGAGTAAGGAACCATTTCCACGCAATATATCCACTCTCACCAGTGTGCCCGCTAAGGATTTTGACTCGGCGCCAAAGGGACATTAAAGAAAAAATACAGCTCGTCATTACCAATTTCGGAAAGATCGCCTCAAAAATGAGAGTTATTTTGAATATAATCTATTTTAAACTGAAATAAGTGACCATTGTGTATAACCAAAACCCTATTTTTGGCTTTTTTGTTTTGGGAACCCTTTGCATCAATTGTTGAGCTTTTGTGCCAATTTCTCAACATACGGCCTTAGCGGGAACACTGACTCTCACCCTTTGGAATCTTCTTAAAGTTCTTAACTATTTACAGTTAGCTTTTGAGACATTTAGTTCAGCAATGCTAAGATCTCAATTCGAGAAGAGGAGTGGACCCATGAGGTACCTGGAAATATGGTATATCATGAAATTTCATGAAAAGATGACAACACAAATAACATCACAGTATTTAGAAATAAAATGGAAATTGAAAATATTCTTTGTGATGAGAAAACAAAATTAACTGTCTCTCAAATCTGGAAATGTCCTGCTACTCAGGTCAGATGCTGCAAAACCAATCATCATTTACCCCATTTTGTTCTCCTATGCAAACTCTATACCATCCCATCTATCTTATGTGCAGCCACTCAATTTTTGCGCACAATATTGTTCATATTTTGTAGACTAGATAGGTAAAAATGAGACACCTTGAGTTTGTATCTTCTAATTGCAAACCTTTGATATTTTTGCATTCATACATTATAAATTGTACATTTGGTGCACAACAACACCTCAAAATAATATTTCACAAACATTTTTCTCTTAAATATATCTGATATTATTCTTCTCTGCAAACTAGCATTCCATCTAATACATTGCACACTTCACGCAAACCAATTTATATCCTGGCCCAGTAGCTGTTTAATTTTGCTCAATTCCACTTTATTTAATTAATATGTGAAAGATGTTAAGAAATTGCAAGCTGCTTTCAATACCACCTGTTTTTAAAACCAAAATTGGTTATTATGACAAAAATAAAAATAAAAATTGATCTATTTTGTTCGCACTTGAGTTAAATTGAATTTTGATTTTAATTTATGAAAAGGTACAGGACAGCAATGCTGAGGTGCATCTTTCCTCTAGAATTCATCAAGTTCAGAATGTGATAAAAATGATGAGAAAATGATTTTTGTAGAGGCTGAGAGATCAGGAAAGCCCTGGCGCATACTAATGAGATCATTTTTGGATGCACAAGTAAGTGCTTCATAGCCTCAGGCAAAATATTTCATTTTACCGACTGAGTTTGCAGCATAGCAAGCGAATAATTTTCCATCTAGACACACATATGAGTCGCTAGCTGTCAATCATTTTTCTGTTGACGATATGATGACATGGCAGCAATGATGACCATGTTGGCACAGACCAAATATATCCGTGCATATTTTGAGGGGTGGTACTACAAATAATTTCTGTGTTTATAGTCAATGGTGAGTTGCTAGGTACTGACAGAAAAGGATGAGTTTTAAAGCAATACTATAAAGTGTTAAAAATGAAGCGCCCCCTGTCACCCATGACTTTCGATTTTGTTAGCTTACTGGGTTTGTTTTGGGTAGATAGTAATACCCTCCAAATGATTTTGTTTAATTATGTTTACTTTTTCTTTTATGACCATTTTTTTAGTTAAATTCGGGATCCCGAATTTAATTCTACATATATTATTAGTATAGGAAAGCATGCATGTGCTTTTTATCCATTTTTCAATGGCAAAACAATTTTTTGACAAAATACACTTGAAAACGCTTTCAGATAGGCACATTCCTTCATTTTATGCTGTTTTTACTATCAACCATTTTTGATCAAAATCTTATAGTATTGCTTTAATAGAGTTAACACAGGATATAAACCCAGAAACTTGTTCTTGAGAAACAAGACTTAAAACACATATTGTAATCTTACAAATACTTTAGAAGCATTATTGGTGGAGTGAAAGTTAAAATAGAGGTATTTGATGTATTTTGACATATTTATTGATAGGCCTGAAAAAATAGCAATACAAATTTGCATAATTAACACTCAGATGATTAATACACAATGAGCTAAAGCTATTTTATTATTCAAATTGATATTTTTGTATTTGCAAAGTTTCATACAGATAAAAATCAACTGAATTTTGTGTTTGTAGAAAAGAAACATTGGTAAAAGTCAAAACATATCTGTAATTGTAAATATACTACTATTACTAGTAAATAGTCTAAATGTTGGAAATTTTGCGAATATTATAAGATGTTTGTTTGCTTTTTTTTTGTATTTTGTTACAAGATAGAATTATGTTTCATTTCATCTAACAAACTCACTTATTTCTTGATAAACACATTTGTAAGTCTCCTCGAAGACTAGGTCAATACCCTGCTTAAAATAAATGCAAAATAAAGAGAACTTGTTTAGGAGAAACACATTCCAAGTTCGCTCCTGAGCTCGGCAGTGAAGATATGGAAGATTAGCTTTAAAGCGCAATCAATGGTAGATTGCTTATAGGAATAGATAGGATTGGTATGTGTCGACAGCTAATTTCATCAAAAACACACCATTGGAAAACATATTGTCAACTTGGAGTCAATGGCTTCTGTAAACACAATATTTGGAACAAATTTTAAAGGTATAGTATGGCATTAGCTGACCAAACCTTTTTCAAATTTGTATGGCAATTTCATGTCTTGTTTGTCCTTGTTGTACTCTGGCAACAGAATGGTAATTTCACTGAGAATGCGACTGTCGAGCCAGTCAAGCGCTGTTCTTTGCTTACGCACAATTTTTCGGAAAAATGTAAGATGCATATTGCGTTGTAGTCAAGTAATAGTAGCTTGCAACAGAATGCACAGCGGAATCACTACTCACTCACGCAGCGTCGGTCAAGACATGACGCCTTCGTGGCACAATCCCCTAACTTTAATCTTTAATTTATGGTCCTCGTCTGCCCAGTAAGTCAGTGTAGGAGACTCAGCAAAATTATGCTTTGTCTTTTCAAAATGAAAGATTGTAATTTTGGAAATCAATTTAGATTGTGCAATTGCAATCGTATATAGATAAGGCCTCATAATAAAACAAATTTGTTTCTCGTCCCGCCCTCCTCACTTTTTGGTGCCGCAATATTTTTTTTTTCAGGGAGGGGGTAAAAATGCTAAAAAAAGGTGCTAAATCATTCATATATCAAGACCCACTTTGAAAGATTATTTTAATTTTTGATGTATTTAACATCGGAACTGTCGTCAAACCAACATGTATCTATATCATTGATTGAGTCACCTGTTTGTACTTTTATGTAAAGAATATGATGAAAGCTTAGTACATTTTTTTTATGAATGGGAATATACTGGGTATTTCTGGACAGAAGTTGCAAAGTTTTTTGAAATCTATATATGAAACTGAACTTACATTGACAAAATTTGCTATCTTGTTCGGATATAATATTTATGAGCCGGATCGTTTTATAAATTATGTTATAGTATTAGGCAAACAATTTGTTTCAGGGGCGTCGGAACCGTGTAGGCCGTGTGGGTTTTGGCTGCACCACTTTTCAGCCAAAAAAAATAAACAAATACATACATTTATTTCAATTTGATACATTTTTTTATGATCCTGGCATCAATAATCACAACAAAGTACTTTACAAATTTGTAAACAGTAACTATTTTCTTCTGAGGCTTAGTTAATTCCTTATTTTTGATATCCATGGGGTCACAGGCCGCACCACTTTCTCCAAGGGCCGCACCACTTTTATTTTCCTGCCGACGCCCCTGATATGTTTATAAACAGAGGTGTGCCAATTCAAAGCCAAATTTTCAAGTTCTTAAAAATATAGTTCATTTTATGTGTGAAGTAGAAAAATGTATTGCCATTGGGAAGGGAAAATTAGAAAATCATAATAAAAAATGGGGTTTATATACAAGATGGAAAGAAACAAATGCATAACATCTCTCGTATTTCAATTTTATGTCATATCATTTTTCCTTAAGAATTTATGATAATATTATGCTGTATTATGTACTTGTATTAATTATTATTGTGATTATTGTATTGTATGTTTTTCATGTATGACAAAATATAAAATGTAATAAATATTTGGTGCCTCGGCATCAACAAAAAAAAAAAAAAAAGCACATTGAAATGCTATATTTGAAAATCCGCTGTTGCTGTTGCTATTGATGTTGTTGTTGTTACTGTTGACAGAAAAGTTTTGAATGGGGAGAGGCAAGGGCATTGGATGGGGTTGCAGTGTTAATGAAGCCAATTCTTACTGTATCCAAGACTCTTGTCTTCTATATCAGTGGGTGACCTTTTAAAGTGACCCACTTTCCAGTCCATGTCAAATTCCTTATCACAACATACTTTGCTTTTAAATTAATTTGGAAAATATGAAAACAGTTTCAATCTTTTGAATTATTCTTTTGTGTTTTCCTCATGGTATAAGTATTGTTTAGCCTAAAACCATTTGGACCTCAAAACAAATCCCAAATCTGCTTAGTTTGAATGGTTGGTTCTGCCCATTGGTGTAATATTAATGCACTTAAACTTCAATCTTGGCAAGTGTTTCGGGAGTTTCATCAGACACTTAAACAAATTAAGAAACGCAGGGTGGTTTTAATCAAATTTGCTCTGGTATTTGCATAGCAATAAGCAGCCCACTCATGTGTGACTAGCTAATACACCAATTTAGCCCATATGGGTTACTGGTCCAGTTGAACGCAAAAATTAACTATGGTGTACAAAATGGGACTAGAAATTAATTATTGCAAAGCATGTGGGAATTGTCCGAACACTGAAGTTTAATTAAAGAAGCAAGGTGATGTACTGCAAACAAGGGTCTGCTTTCAGCCAAGCTGTGCCTTGTCAAGAGAATTTATCAGCGTCTTAATTAGGGATGCTTTAACATATGGGGTAGAGGTACTTGTGATGGCTCACCCCGAAAGGGGGGACTTTGCAGATGACATCAATTTTGATAATATAATTTCATCTGTTAGAGCATTGTCCAAGCTTGAAAATGACACCTTGTTGAAATTGATCAAGGTGATCAAATTTTACAACAGAAAATCTATTGGAAATTCTTACTATTTTCTTTATTTTTTGCTGTCTATTTTCATCAGTTTCTCAAAAAGTGTTCTGTCGCAAAGTCCCTCTTTTCGGGTGAGTCATCACATTTGTCTTCAACTTTAATTGCATGCTCCATTTCAGAAAGTATCTGTTTGGCTTCTTGAACGAAAAATATTATTGGAATGGGCATAAATTTTGAAATTATCGTAAATGGCAATGGATAAATAATATGTAAAGTTTAAGCGCTCTGGGAGGTGCTTTAAAATAAGGCTTCAGTAATTGAAATAAAGATGAGCATCATAAATGGACAACAAATTCAAAGAAATTACCTCCTGTAAGTTTTTATAGATAAATTTCGAAATTATCGTTAATGGCAATGGATAAATAAATGCAAAGTTTAAGCGCTCCAGGAGGTGCTTTATAAATAAGGCTTCTGTGATTGAAATAAAGATGAGCGTCATAAATGGACGTCAAGAATGACCTCCTGTAAGTTTTTATAGGTATTTATCTATTAAGAGGATATTTTGGTACTATATATAATAGCCTGTTTAAAATTATTATTTTACCACAATATTTATGGGAAATTCTAAAGAAGACCTGTGTTCATCTTTCAGATGGAAAAGTGGTCTCTTCTGCCTATGCTCAAAGTAACCCAATTATATAACATAATTATAGACAAATTAGGTCTTTTTGACTTACGCATTACATTAGGAAAAAAAAATAAACATTATTTTTTCTTCATTTGCCTTCAATTCCAAACATATATGCAGTCCTGATAACACAAACTAAAATGTGTAGCCCTTCAGATTTCATGTTAAAGAGGGTCCACTGTACTTAGATTGTAAATTTGTGATGACTCACACCGAAAAAGGGGACTTTGCGACAGAAAACTTTTCAAGATACAGGTGAAAATAGGCAGAAAAAAAATAAAGAATTTTCAGCAGATTTTTTGTTGTAAAATTTGATCACCTTGATCAATTTCAACAAGTAAGGTGTCATTTTAA
>JXSR01S016107.1:54214-66153 GCA_000969725.1 Ophiothrix spiculata
TATGGTTTGAAAAGTAGCCCTGGTCAGAGATTTGAGGTATTATGTCACATGTAATGGTAAATTCATGTAGAAATGAGGCAAAGTATGATCCAGTAGATAATGCTCACTCTTGCAAAGTTAATGGCTTAAGCTCTGTACTTGCTGCAGGGAACAGGTGGAATTCTAGGGCAAAGTTTAATCCATCCTTGCAAATTGATAAACCCATCATATTTTCCCCAGTTTCATTGTTCAAGCCCTGAATGTTTTCTGCTGGATTCACAAACCCTTATTGACACTCTTTTCCTTTCCCCTCTGAAAACTACTAGAAGTTAATGAGTCAATTTAACTCTTAAAAATAAGATGAATCTGCATTTAATGGTGAATTTACACTATTCCAAATATATCTTTACTTGGTATGTTTGATATAAATAGTTACCAAAACGATCAAAACCTCGGTATGAGGCTATTTCTCTAGAAGTTTGCATTGGTGCTGTACCATTTCCAAGTTTCGGTAGCTGATTTAATAGATAAAACTATTATTTCTGCTAATTAGTAATTTTGAACTTTGGAATTTCCTGGAAATCCCAATATAAACCATGTTTGACAGGAAATATGCACCGGATATTGAAACTTGTATGTTTCTGTTCTAGACTCGAAATGAAATTGCAATATCTGTCAATACGGATTTAAAACATATACAATAGGTAAAATTAAATTAATTTTTTTATTTTTTGGGGGGTTAAGTTTTATTTATTTTTGAACATTTTGTTAAAGTTTTTGTTTGGGATTTAAGTTTATAAATATGGAAATTTACTGAAGTTAAGAAAATTGGTGATGTGGCACATCGAAAGTTACACTCTTTTGCTGCTGATCATGTTTAGATATATGAAAATTTAAAGTGGTAAATTATAAACAAAATAAGAAGAAAATATTGCGCCTTTGGCTTTTTTCACCCTTACGTCTAAAGTGAATGGTCAATTTTCAAAAACTGTTGCATTTTAAAGCTTAATCAAAACTCAGTCAATTTATATAAACAAAAATAGATATTTGGTCAAATGCCTCAGTGATATACCTTTTGATTCACAACACTTGCAAATCATTTAGTAAGGAAAAGCAGAGAGATTCGAGCAGTGGTTCTCAACACATGTGCTTACACAAGTGCTGATTGTGCTGTGACTTTTTCAAAAAACAACATTAAAAAATTGCATTTTTTTTTGTGGTGCATTTTATGATCCCCTGGCTTAAAGGAATATTTGTAAAATCATGCTTTGGGATAGATGAGGTGGTGTTTTTTGTTCAAGCCAGTTGGGCAATTCCTTTCAAAGTTATCTGCCAGGCAAAAAATTACATTACACTAAACATGTAATGGAAAAACACTTTGTAATGGAAAAACACTTTTTGGTTTTTTCGTTTATAAGGGTATATGATTGCAGCAAGATCATATTTTTACCAAAAAATGGTACATTTTAACCAAAACAATTCGTAAATTTGCATGAAAAAGGGGTAATATTTTTCATGAGAAACATGAAAAGACGTAAGCATCCAAACAATACCTGGTTCTGGTACAACTGTGCGAATCAGAATCAAGTCTGACTTAATTTTTACGCTTGATTTGTCAAGACTTAACAAAGATAATCTAGTTAACACTTTTATAAACAGCAATTATCAACACAAAAGGGGCTATTAACAGTGAACAGTTACCCACACATTTGATTAGATCAGCTACTTCACTTTGTCTGTTTACATTAAGTGGTTAGTAGTTTGTTATCCAACAGATGTGTAGGATGTCAGCCTTCTACAAATGTGATGATAACTTTTAAAAGTGAAGATTTTTTCAATTGATAATTGGTTTATCAATATTTATTTAACTATTTACTATTATGATTATTGATTCCGCATCAGGTTTGCTCATAAAGTGCCACTGTAAGGCCGTTGAAAAAAAATAAGTTGTTTCTCGTCAAAGGTTTCTCAAAATGTGAGGAGGGAGGGAGGGAGGTTTTTTTTTTTTTAAAGGTTGGAAAAAGCCTTGGCGATCCAGATTTACCCTTTGTAGATGTTGACTGCACATTCAGTTGCTGTCTTTTAACTCTATGTGATATGGGTAGATGTTGGTTTAATGACAGTTTCAACATTAAAAACATCAAAAATTTAGAGAATCCTTTAAAAAGGAAAGTGGGGTCTTGATATTTGAATGATTTTGCTAATTTTTTTAACATCTCTTTAGCATTTTTGCAAAAAAAAAAAAAAAATTGTGCGGCACCAAAAAGTGAGGAGGAAGGGGACGAGAAACAACTTTGTTTTTTTATGCGGCCTAATTATCAATGTGGCACTACTAAACCTGGGAACTTGTGTGGCACTTTCATATGCTTCTGTGATTAGACCATGCCTATAAATTTATGCTTAAATAATTGCCTCAATTACAGGTGCGTAGCCAGGATTGTGTATCCCGGGGTGCGCAATAAAGTTCTTCAAAAACGACGACGGGTCCAGGGGCTGCTAGCGGCACCTGCCTATATTGGATTGGTCTCCAAATGTATTATTACCAGTAATTAGGACTACTGCGCCCTTTTTGGTCGTTTTCTCATTGTTTTTATTTCTTTTTTCTTTATACCACATTTTTTTTTTTCGTTGTAGACCCCCGGGGCACATGCTACTTCCGCACCCCCCTGGCTACGCTAATGATTTACATAACATATCTGAATTCCTCAAAGATAAATAATAATATACCTCCTTGCACTGTATAAATGTTACAATTCTGCAGTGATGTCAACCCTGTATGTCCATGTTCTTGAGATTATGTTGCAGGAAATGGGTAGGAAGGATGAAAACGGAATTGAGAATTGGGATGATCAATTTCAAATTTTACACTCGGACAATATACTCATTTTAGATGGTATTTATGAATATGAATATTTTTATAAAATAATGTTTATGAATTTCATGAATATTTTGACCAATGATATAGAATTTGATATTTATACTTTATTTGATGCATGTTATTGTTTGTATTTATTTTTGTTTATTCAAATCATGTTGGTATATTGTTGATTTGTTTCCAGGCCTATATTAGTTTTGATAAGTTACTGCTCCCAGTTGATTGATTCTTCCACAGTATAGAGTCGATTGATTGTTGAAAAATAGCCAATTTGCCCTGCAATAATCTTGAAGCCATCAAAGATTTGCAAAGGTCCTCCCACTACTTAGCCGCACAAAGAAAAACAGTCATCGGTCAGATTATCAAACCGTGCAAAAACCCCTGAGATTGCTTGGTACCAACCCGCCTGGCAACAAACATTTCTATTTTGCCTATATTCCAAGATAAGATTTGCTTTATTTCCTTAAATGCCTTGTCATGCCACATCAAAGATTTGAAACAAGAAAAGAACAGAATAGTTGACAATTTTGTTGTGTTACTTATGTGCCCCGGGGTTCTAATGCATTTTTCTATTCCTTAGCTGCCACTGTGCCAACTTCTTTCTTTCTCTTTCCTTTATTCACCAATTTTCTTAACCATCCAAACTTTCAACTTACGCTAACAAGCTTGCCAGGCAAAGGGTCAGAAGTGGCCTAAGGCCGTGTCTCACTCGTCGGCACTTTTTAAAAATACGCAGGCATAAAGTTAAAAAGAATGAGGGTGAAAAACGGAGCCAGCGGGAAGCCCGTCACCCTGGGAGAGACTGGCTGTCAGGGCCTGATTTGTAGGCAGATTATCAGCATGAGATGGAGCATCAGAGCTGTGCTGTGTATGTGCTAGTATGCCTACTGGCTCTATGATTGAGAGTTAACTCTGGCTTTATGGAAAGCACGCAGGCAGGCAAACTAGTCACTCACCAGGCACGCTGTAAGCTTGCCTTTATTTTTCTCTCTCTCTACGTTCTCCAGCTTTGTAATTGCCTTACAAGCACGCTGGAATCTTTTTTGAGTCAACAAGCGAGGGATTTATCGTCATTCATTACCTATGCGGTCTACTATACAGGTCAACTTAATCAACGGAGACAAACTCTTTTTTACAACGCTAGGACAGGAGTATTCCATAATTTCCATCTTGCTCGCTTGCTAGACTGTTACACACTGGACTAGTAGACCTAGTCTTGGTGTCCTATATAACTTTGTATGTAATAGCATACTACTAGATCTGATATATCAAGTCTGTATCATCATTGGTTACGTGTAAACCGAGACGCAATTGCAAACTAGCCCAATCGCCTATTTGGATTTGACACTCTACTGGATAAGGATGCGTTGACGAGCAAATGTGCAAATGCTCAATATTTATTCATCACTGATAAAATTTTGTTTACAATTATCCTATATTCATTGGATATTTGCATAATTCAAAAGAACTAAATCAGATTCTTGAAAGATATTTTAATCTGAAGCCGTCATCATTTTGGAATCAATCTCGTCCAAAGAAATAGCAACAATACCAGAGAGCACCATCCAGCTAGCACATGACCCAAGTCAGTCAGTCAGTGAGCGATGTGTGGTGCACACAGTTTCTAGTTACTCTACGACCCTTGTGCATATGTGAACTCGGCCAGACACAAAAACAAGCCGGCAGCCAGACCAGTGTAGAGTTTTTGCTATCTATCACAGTGGCTGACTCATTGGACGGACGGAGAGACCAGTGTGTGTGTGGAAGTAATAGCACTGCTGTACCATTGTACATTTGGTCATAAGAGAGACGACACTGCCAGGCAGTGCTAGAGTGTAATCAGCTCGGTTTCTAGTTTCTCATCCAGTTTTCATAACGTCACTCGTAGTTTGGACATGTCGCTGGATTTATAGCATTACAACCTTCACTGGACTATTGGTGTACATTGTGTTTATTTTACTAGCACATACATGTGTGATAACTGATCCTGCACACTTGTAATATCCACACATCATTTGTGAAGTTGTCAAATTTCAGAGGTGCGCATCAGAATTTTGATTTTACAATTTTGGATATTGACCCCCTTGCAAATCGATTGTTATTTGTCGACTACCGGTCATAGTTTCTTCACCTGACGCGGCTGTTTATAATAGAGCGAGATCTCTTTGGATCAAGATTTTATCGATACTTTTGGATTGTGTATGTTTACATCTTGGTGATGCTGGTGGATTTTAAGTAGTATTTTTGGTGCTAAAGTAGCATAATTGGTGCTACTCATTTTCTCTCATTGTGAATTTTATGAATGAATGGGTTGGTAAGTATCTTCTATTTTCTCATCTGCTAAATTGATTTACAATCTGTGTGATTTACTACAATTTTCATTTGCACACTTATATGTGTACTTTTATTCTTGTTTGGTATTTTCATCAAATCAAATTTATTTTCCATTTACTAAATATTTACTAATTAATTTCCAAAGCATCGTGTTGAATTGTTCATTAATTTCTTATTATTATATTTTGTAAAGTTTATATTTGGTATTCACAAACATTTATAGATACAAATCATAGCAAGATGAAAATACAAATACAATTATCATGATACTTGCACTAATATATAATTATACAACACAAAATTTTAATTATACTAAGAATACAAAGGGTAACCCCAAAAGCTTTAAAACAAAAACTTGATCAAATTGAGGTCCTTTAATTAAGATTGAAAACAATGCAAACACAGTGGGACAAAATCCAGTTCTTACTCATTTGTCTGATTTTTACAAATGGAATATCATGATGAAATTTACTTTTTATATCAGTCATTAAAAATATGCCAACAAAGATAACAAGTTTTCTACCACACTCTGTGCATTTTTCCTTCCAACTTTTGATTAAAATTGCCATTGAAGCATTAGGTATTTTAAGAATATACCTTAGTTTTAAGTCAAGTATTCCTAATGGTTGATGAAATTATATTCACAAAGAATTTTATATGAAACAATAGTGGTCAAATGGTCAAGTTCTCAGTATATAGCGGACAACAATAACTCACACCATGGCTAATCTAGCCAGGCTGCCCTGCCTGCCTGGTTCCCAGGCAGCCTGCCTGCCTAGCCGTGCCTGTCTGTCATACACTCAACACACATGCACCGTGGTTACACGGTATTCCACAATGAACCCGAACTAAACAAGACAAATGGACCCTTGCCGCTAGGGTCAATCCCTGTGTCCCACTGCTCTGTGTTGTTGTCAAGTTGACATGGGGTTTCTGCGAGACTGGAGAGTCTGGGATGGATGTTTTCATGAGGATATACCAATGTTTTTACTTCAAAATTGTGTGCGCATGATGGTATTTGCATGGTACAGGTGTTTGTTATATAAAGTTGCTAGGGAAAGTTTTAACTAGCATCCAAAAGTTTCGAGAGTATTTTCCCAATACTATTGTCTGGGATTTTTGCAATTAATTTGATTGCATTAATATTTAAATTACTTAGTGATAAATGTAGGATATTTCGGGGGAAAAACATTGCCATTTCAGGTACTAAAACATAAAAGTTAAAGATTCTTTTAAATTAATTTTTACAAAATACAAGTTTATTATACGTCAAATGTGTTATAAATTTCACTTTTCAAAATAGCGGCATTTTGGGAAATATTGCTTAGAATTTTGGGAAATATTGCTTAGAATTTTGCAGACTTCTTATCTTCATATAAGTTCAAGTTAGTGTTAAATGTTCACTTTCCAAAATAGCAGCATATTTGAAAATATTGCTTAGAATTTTGCTATCATCTTGTCATATTTTTGATCAAATTCACACTTAATAGGTCTTAAATAGGGAATTAGATACCAAAGCTTTTGGTTCCCATTTCTTCATCTCCGTATTGATCGCTATTGTACATGAAAACCAGCCAACTCGGTGTGTAAGAAAGTGATACTGTAAATGTATACCATGAATGTGCACCCTATATGTCCAGTGGGGTATTTATGCGGCATATTATTAGCACAAGCTTATGTCACGAGCTATCAACTTCCAGAATTACTGAAAAATAAACCAGTTTTTCTAGACAGGTAAATTATTCAAAAAGTGAAACTGTTTTAGTGTTTGTAAAAGTATTTAACCTTTAAAAAGATGATGTTCAAGTGAAATTTTGAAACAGTATTTTGAGATTAAATTTACTATTTCTGTTTTGACAAACTGATGTTGTTACATTTTCTTTTCAAAAATATTTTCAAGCAAGTTTTTTTTGTTATGACCTATGGTTACTTTGATAAACCCTACCATTGATCAAGATATAAAACCATGAACTATTTTTGATGTATTTTTACCCCTCTGAGGTGGGTTATCCTGGCTTGAACCTAGAATGGTAAAGCTAGCGCCATGGTTGCCTTAATCCCACGACTGTATAGCTTTGAATAGGGCACATGACATTAGTAAGCTTAGGACTGACAGATGGGGATAGATTCTTATTGAACTCCCAAGGTTGACTGAGCCAAACACAAATGGCAAATTTTATCATTTCTACTTCTGTATGTGAGCAACATGTTTTTGTTCTCCCGTTAAACTCTTTTGAAAATTATCATAATACTTGAAAACCGCTATTTTTTTACATTTCATGTCGTTGACATTCTCACTGTCTATGCGACTTGATTATTGATACTTTTTTCAAAGGTTTTTAGCTAAATTTAAGATGTATTTGCATAATGTTGACATTATGAGTTGCTGTATGCAGCTGTGCTCTTTTTCTGCTTGCATGGCCAGTATTTGTTTATACAGTGATCCACCATATATCGCATTTATGCATAATTAGGGAAAAAGATTGAATATTTGGGTTGAACATCAGAATTGTCAGTCTAAGAATTATTAATATAGAATTGTCAGTTTGATGGTTAAGATTGTAAATCATGCTCAAATTAAAAGCAAGCTTTTAAGATTAATCAGCTTGGGCTTGAGAGATGAAGATTAAGACCAGTTCCAAATAGTGACTAATTTTTGGTGTTTCAATTTGTCAAAATTGTTTCTAATGATATTTTAAGTGTTTCTGGGACAATTTGCTCTAGAATTGTACCATCTATTTGTTTTATATGTGCTATATCAATATGTTGGATGAATATCAATAAATGTGGGCATTTGGTGAAGTTGTTTTTAACTAAACGTCCTATAATAAATTAATGACTGAGGTATTTTTACGTCACATTAATCCCTCTCATTCAAAAAAATATATATTGATTTACTGAAACACTGATAAAACAATCTCCAAAGCTAGTCAAATATGAACCTTGGATGATATATTAGCACTCCTAGCTAGCTAGCTAGTCAGCACAGTGAACCAGGCCTATATAAGCTTAACTAGCCCAAAATGTTGGAAGGGTTGCTCATCAAAATGCAAAGATCTAGCAACTGAGTAAACAGCCCAAAGTTGTTGCTCTCAATCTACTCCTAGTAGCTGCTCTGCCGGTTTTCTTGAACCTATACAATACACAGAATTGCTGATGCCGGCTGGCTGGCTGGCTGGCTAGCGAAATTTGCCAGTCTATCTATCCTAAGCAAGCTAGACTCTGATGTATTACTATTAGTGCACGGTGTCTTGTTCTTGAACATGTATAATAGGTACCCTGTCAAAACAAATCTCTGTCCGATTCTTGCCGCAATGATGTATGGGGTTTGCTAGTGGGCTAAGTCAACGGGGTAGGTTGCATGTCATAAATTAATGTCAAGGCATTGCCAAGATTCGAGTTTATATGCAATGATTAGTAATTGTTTGAATAGAGTTTAGAGGTAATTTGTAGTTTGACATTAGGATAGGAGATGTTAGAGAACAGTGTTAGAAAATGTGAATTTTGTTAACTTCAGTTAAATGTCGCAAAATATGAAATGATAATGCATTTTAGATGATATGCAAGCATGCATTGTTGGTGTATGTTAATTATTTGATACAGGGGTATATTTAGCAGGGGATGCAAATGTAGGGTGTTCATGATCCAAGGGGTTGGCTCAAAATTGTATAAAATAAACCTATTTTTGCATATCAGGGATCTTTTAAGAAAGGACCAGGGTCCTCTAGTTGCAGATGTATATTCTAACTGTATATTATTGAAAAATGTTTTGGCCATATTTGTTTGGTGGTTCATAAAAGAAAAAGCAAATAACTTTTTTGATTTTTATACTGAATCATATTTTACAGAATATTTCTGTTCTGTCATGTTTGTTATTTATTTAGGCCCTATTTATTTATCTAATACCAGTTTCCTTTTTAAACAATCCTAATTCACACTTTTTGTATATAACCCATGATTTCATTCTGTTTTGAATAGATGACACAGACATTTGAATGTTATTTTTTTAAAGATTCTTTTTTGATTTGAACACAATGTTCATATTGCACTTGTGTAGACTAAATATCTGTAAAATGGATCAGAAAAATGACCAAATGTTTATCATATTTTTATCATATTTGAGGTATCCTACATTTATATCTTTCATGCTATGTTGATCAGTGCAGGAAAGTGTAATACTTTCCTGATCAGTGAGTGTACTCCAGATTATGTGAAAAAGTTAGGCAGGATATGCATTTGGATACTGGATCATGTTTTTTATGACTTCAAAATACTGATACAACTTTCAACCCAAATAATAGGTGTTGAAAGACAGTCCAGACATCATTATCCATGGTATCATTTAGTGACTCTGCATATCCTACCACAATATGATTTATCATGCCATTAAATTCAGTTATCATATTTTTGAATAATTTAGCTTTATAAAACAGGTCAAATATACAGAAACTAAAAGTGGAAGGTTGGTTCCGTGATGCTGCAGGCATGGCATTCGTGTTGGATATTTGTCAGTTATCAGTAAAGATGTTTCACTTTCATTTTTCCTGTATAGTCTATTAATAATCTATTAACCCATTGGCCAGATAGCGACTCATGGTCTTCACTATGTGATAATGTTTGTCGTCTTTCATCGGAAAAGTTGCGCTTTAAGGGATATAATGTTGGCTTTTAGGCAGGGATTTATCATCTTTAATTATAGTCCTGTTTTCATATTTTTAGTTCAATGTGGCAGGTATATGTCATCAGGGGTGTTGCCAGTTCTTCCTGCCCAGAGGATGTTCACGTTTTTATTTTTCTTCCAATTTACAAAAAAATCTTACCAATTCTGCATTACAATTTGACAGGGACGTAGTTGCCAACTAGAATTAGGTTTTCATGAATATAAGCCCTGGTTATTTATAAAAAAAAATAAAAATTATGATTTCAATAGGTGAATTGAGTATAAGTTTTGAACAGCTAAAATGAGATAGCTATTGGGTGTACAATACCAAAACAAAATTTTGTTTTTAGATTTGACTAACAACCTGTAGGCCTATAAGTTTGATGTTATTTTTTGTATGTTCTCCGTACGTCAAACAGTTTTCATTGTGATACAATTTAAAGCATTTTGTTGAAATTCTTATTAACTTTTGCTACTGCAAATAGGTGCATTCTGTAGGATTGTGAACTAACTCATTGGTATTTGATCATTTGTTTGATAAATCAAGAAAATTTTACTCACTTTCTTTAGTTTTTCCACCTTTTCAACTGTATCTATGG
Source organism: Ophiothrix spiculata (assembly GCA_000969725.1). Lineage (NCBI taxonomy): Eukaryota > Metazoa > Echinodermata > Ophiuroidea > Amphilepidida > Ophiotrichidae > Ophiothrix > Ophiothrix spiculata. The sequence goes on from JXSR01S016107.1 coordinate 64,662, forward strand.
CCTTTAAGATTTAAAGATTTCAACAGGGCATATAATAATAAACCATGTTATAGGATATGTGTCCCGCCGCGGCAAAAGGATGCAGTTGTCGGCTCGTACATGTTGCTTATTGTAGCATATCTGATGTATACAACTAGTATGTATATGATATGCTACAATGAGCTACATGTAGGAGACGACAACTGCATTCTTTTGACGCGGCGGATCACATATTATTATACAGATAGTCCCCTTACAGGAAACCACAATATTGTAAACAAATTACTTCATAGAAAGCTGGATTTTGAGATAATACTATATAGTATACAAAATCTTGTCTTGCCTAACTTTTCCACATAAACATAAACAGCCAGTCAAGGAAGTTTGATTAGTATATGGTCGTTGTATGACCCATTCGTTAGTTTCTTGGAGAGAATATCCAGTGGACATGTTGAAAAGACATCAAGATATTGCAATGTGTGATTAGTCCCATCGTGATTGCCTCCATATTTTGTCATTTTTGTGCGTAGCCATGGGATGAAGGCATGAGTGAAGCGAATAATCTGTGTCTTGGTTTAAGACTCAAATTGAAATTCTTCCATCTGTAAATCTCATCCTGGTTCTGTGTGATATGTCTTTGTTGATTTTCTGTGGTAGGTATTACCAGTTATTATTAAAAGGTTGTGGGATTGAGATGGATCAAGATAATTACATTTTTTGATATTTTGTAAAATTAATTTTCTTGTAAAAATGGTTTTCCTCTTATTGTCAGTATGATAATGTTGTGATTTCATTGATATAACAGGACAAACATGTTTTGTTGGTTGTGTTCCACATTGCTTTTATAGGATATTTAGTGTCAGGTCATGTTGAGTTTAGGTGATGTTTAGGCTTATGCTTTTTAATAGGTCCCCTTAAACAGTATTATAAGATCTAACCGTCAGGGACCCATTTATTATCGATATCTATACCTTATAAATGATTTGGATTGAAGTAGCATACATTTCATGATATTACCATTTGTTGTATTAAGTAGAGGAAGGCACGCATATATATTTGGGACAATTTTTTCATGACAGAACAAGTTTAGGGAAAATATGCATATGATTCCTTTATAGTTAGTCATGAAACCCTATTTTTGAACCATAAAACTTTTAAAACTTAAATCTGTTTTGAACCCAATTTTATAATATTGCTTTAAATATTGTACATTTAGCAGGTAACAATAGATTAATTGCTAGATTTAACAGTATTTTCAAGTTCATGAAGGTGGGTCCAGCTGGATACAAAGTCCCTTTAAAAGCCTTTTAAAATTTGTTGGATATTTTCACATTTATTCTGTATCCCAGGTCAAATTTTTGTATAAACTATTGAATTTATTGAATTGGGAGAACCAGTAATGACCCCACAATATTTTAACCATTTCAGTAGGTTCCTTTCAATTTAATGCATGGTCAGTATTTTTGTATGGTATTCTAACAAACAACTCTGCATGCAATTGTAATTTTTTCAT
>JXSR01S016108.1:13973-32276 GCA_000969725.1 Ophiothrix spiculata
ATTGGAAATGAGCAAAACTATAAGATGTATGAATGCAGGGGAAAAAATATTGAAAATTCTGATAAAAAAGTGAAAAAATCAAGAAAATCTAAAATCAATTGATTTAAATTGTGCCAACCTTGCTGTTTACCAATAACAAGATTAATATAGGTCACTGAAAAATATATATTTTATTCATTTCAAGGTTTTTTTTCTAATTTTTGAGCTCAGAGAATTGTATATCTGGAATCAGGTGACCGGTACTGATGGGGTTTGAAACAAAATGTAGCAACACTTTAGGTTGTAATAAAACACTAAAATTAAAAATTTTACTCATTTTCCTTGATCAGTGTCATATAGGCCTATATATTTATTTATTTACAAAATTCGGCGGAAAGCCAGGCTAATCCCAATAGTACATATATGCATTAAATTCAAGCAAGGGCCGCCTCCAAAGTGTGAAAGACGGAATAATGGAAAGAATTTTTAATTTTAGATGCAGGAGGAACCTGAAATACTCAGAGAAAACCGTGAGGACGAGCATGGATCGACAACTAAATTCACATACAACCTAGGTCTGACCGGGAATCGAATGGTGAAAGGCTAGGGAAGAAATGCGCCAACCCGTCCCACATATTATACAATGCTCTGCCGACAGCTTACTAGAAAAGGCAATATTTTTTCATACAGAAGTAAAAAAATTGGAATAGTGCTGCTCTGACTTGTTATACAAAGTTGGCTGTAAATCAAGGTGTTGACATCAAATACCTGGAACTCAGGAAATCTCAATCACCTTCTTTTCTAGATGTAGGCTACTGGCAAAAATATACAAACCAGCGATAAACACAAGTGTTGACAAAAAAGCCTATGTTTACTTCCTTATATTTTGCTACAAAGGGCTATCCAATTAAACAAATGACTTAAAGGGACTGGCCTAGATTCCACTTAGAATTAAAAACTTATGGAAATGCTTTAAATAAAGCTTAAAAGTGTAGTAAAATCCAAAAAAGTACAGAAATGTACACAGAAATGGCACAAATTGACATCGAAATGATTTGCAATATATCTATATGTGATGGTGGTGTGACTATCCAGTGTTTTCTAAATCCTAAATGTGTACCTCAGATAGATTTACCAGATAAAAGATCAAATGAAGCTCTTGGAGATAAGTTAATACATATCAAAAGAGAAACAATTTTATCAAAAATAATTTTGTTTACCCATCACAGGTGTAGAAACAAGATCTTTTTAAGATTTGAAACTAGAAACACTTTTTCAACCATTTTTTGTCGCCGGCGACAAAAAATACAGCTGGTAAATAATTTCATTTTTTCCCCTCTGTTACACAAATTCAGCGGAAACTACTGGTAAGATGTGTTAGTATATAATCATGTGCTATCGATACATGTGAAAAAAATATATAGTCAGAAAATCAGCGGACAGGATCTAGGCCAGTCCCTTTAAATCAGGACATTGCTCTCAAATTCTCAAGCGTGATGAACTTCAAAGATAACTTAAAAGGTAAAAGTCTGTCACAGTGTGAATGAACACATTTGAGACTAAGGTTTGTTCTTATTATGTTGGCTTCACATCAAGATTTTGACATCAATTTGAATGTCAACAACTATGAGGTCAATATAATGGTCATTTCAATTTGTCATGAATCACCTTCCTATCCAGGTTGCTAGATTGGCGACAAACCAGAAATCATCAAACTTCATTCAAGTGTCATCTCCTAGTCAAGGCAAAACTATTTCATCACAAGCATCCAAAACCATTTTTTTTAATTGTTGGGGGGGGGGACTCCAAATTCTCATTATGAAGCGATGCCTACATACATTTACTGAAATATGTATATTCCTGTGTCTTCATACAGCAAGATGTGTAAGCATCTTAAGGGCACAGTTAACCCCTCATTTTCTGAAATATTTAATCCTTTGTAACTCAGCAACCGATAAGTAAATCCATATAAAAGTATACATTTCTAGATGTGGATTTTCATGTAGAAGATGATGATTAGGTCATTTTTGGACCAAAATGTATGATTTTGGACCAAGGTCCAAAAAACCCATGTTCTTGGACCTTTAATTTGTAAACAACCTAACTAAATTTTGAAAAAATAAAAGTTAGACCTCGAATGCTTTTTAGAATCTAGAAACACATGTCTAGGAACGCATTTCTCAAATTTTTGATTTTTACCTTACTTTTTGAAAAAATGCCAAAAATAGGCCTAAAATAGGCCAAAAATGACAAAAAAATCATTTTGGGCCAAAAATCAAAATTTTACGGGAAAGCTAACTAAATTTTGCTTTGGTGAAATTTCGAACCATTTTACTTTTTAGAATCTAGAAAGCAAAATCTAGGAACGCTTTTTTCAAATTTTTGATTTTTTTCTTAGTTTTTGAGATATTGTCAAAAATTGGTCAAAAAAATCTCAAAAATCCCACTTCTGACACAAATTTTGGTGTCAGCAGTGGGATTTTGACCTATTTTTGGCAATATTTCAAAAATTAAGAAAAAAATCAAAAATTCGAAAAAAGCGTTCCTAGATATTACTTTCTAGATTCTAAAAAGTAAAGCAGTTCAAAATTTTACCAAAGCAAAGTGTAGTTAGCTTTCCCGTAAATTTTGGGGCCAAATACATGATTTTTAGACCTTTTTTGGACCTTAGGGCCAAAATTTCACATTTTTGTCCAAAATTGACTTGACCAGCGTCTTTAGTATGCAAATTCACATCTAGAAATGTGTACTTTTATATGGATTTAATTATTCGTTGCTGAGTTACAGAGCAAAACCACTTACTGAAAATGGAGGGTTGACAGGGCCCGTAAGTGAATCAAGACAATTGCTATAAACTTCTCATGTTTAATTTATATGCTATAGATTAGGGATAGTGGCCAATTGGACTTTTTGAACAGATTCTTTTTTCTTAAAGGCTCACTTTATTTCATTTTGATTCATTCGGACACCGTAACTAAATTGAAACCGTTATCAAAACTTACGATCCGAATTGCTGCCATTTCAAGGATTTGAAATTTGATGAAATTAGATCAAGATGTGTTGCAGTTGGACCATTGGGTTCAGACAGGGTGGGATGTGAAACATGGCTCAAAGTGCAGCATACTCTCTACACATTGTTGGTAGTTTTATAGTTTTCTATCAATGGCGCGCAGAGTTACGGGGCTGCGAAAACGCACCAGATTGGAAAAATTGGACCTTTGACCCTCACTATCTCGGTGCGCCACATATCCCACCAATTTTTTGCATGAATTTGTTTTTACTTGTTAAGTTCTCACTTATGAATTTGTTTTTACAATGGGATCTTGATGGCGCATAAGATTTATGGCGCTCCGAAAACTGCGTGAGGGCGCTCTTCATCAATAGTTCAAGTCAGCGTAACACGACACGCCAACGGTTTCTTAATTTGTTTTGTTTACATAAGTCATGTACCCAACTGAAGGTTTCAAAATATGTTTAACTTTGGTTGGGAGGAGCTTAGTGCACACTTTTACACTTACTTTAAATGTACATATTATTTTGGTGGTTGTATTACCCAAAATTTAAATATTTTATTTTCGGCCAAACCGAAAATGGCAAGAACCTGGTGATTCATTTATAGCATTTTTGTATGATACTGTATCACTGCATTTTTTTAAAAACTGATCCGATGACCCATGAATCGCCACATGGTACATTCTTACAGAGACAAACTGTTAATAAAACACAACATGAGCACAAAAACCTTTATAGATGCTGAAAGATAAGGGACCAGGTATCCAAGCAAGCTGAATGGATGTGAAACCCAGCTATCCATCACTGAACACAAGTTATGGTGTGTTCAGCGTTCAGCGATTCATCACTGCTACATTGCTGGACATCTACCGATATGCAGTCTTTGCACGCGCTACCGGTAGTGCCCTATAAAATCTGCGTATCAGTCAGATATGCCACTTCGGTGCGGAAAAAAATTAGGAAATGTCTTGACAGGGTACTAATTTCGAGCGGAGGGGGAAGCTTCCCCTTGGAGAAGATTTTTGATATTTCAGGTGCTAAAATCTCACTTATCTTGCACATTTTGACCCTATTACCCATTTTTATGCAACTTTCATCACTTTAAAGTTCAATTTTAAAAAAATTGAAATTCTGATTTTAACTAGAATACGCGGTTCTCGGGCCGCGCGGTTCTCGACACAGAGTGTCGATCACGATGCCTCCGCCTTCCACCTTTGTTGAAAATTTGACCTTTGACCCAAACCTTTGAAATCTGACCTTTCTTTTGACCTTTGACCCCCAGTTTAAGGTCGGACGATGGGGTCACCATTGATCGCTGGTCCATGACTAACAATTTGACACCTTAACCTTTGAAATTGGACAAAGTTGAAAAATAAGTAACATTTTATGCATAAATTAAGCAAATTAGATACTTAATTAGCATATTTTGCACTCAAATTGCAGCTGGCATAAGCGCAGCTCAATCCGCACCTACCCAATAAATTTCATGAATGTAGGGTGCACGGTTTGTAAAATATCCCATTTAAAGCATTTTATGCATAAATTATGCTACATTTTATGCATAAATTATGCAAATTAGGTACTTAATTAGCATATTTTGCGCTTAAATTGCAGCTGGCACAAGCGCAGCTCTATCCCTATCTACCCACCAAATTTCATGAATGTAAGGTGGACGGTTTGTAAAATATGCCATTTAAACCATTTCATGCATAAATTATGCAAATTAGGTACTTAATTAGCATATTTTGCTCCGAAATTGTTGCTGGATCGAGTTTGGCTCTAGGTCTACCCAGTCACCAAATATCATTAACGTAGGCCATGCGGTTTTAGAGATACGCGTAAAATAAAATTCTGCTCCGTTGAGGAGATATTGCCCATTGTATCTATGAAATTATAAAGGATTACATGTAAGAGCGCCATCTTAAAACGGATTGTATTCGTTAATTAAATGGCCGATCGGGCCGATTTTCGCATATGTGATGCGCCAATCAAAATAAGGTGGGGTTAAAATTTTGAAGGAGTGGAGTTTTAGCAAATGCTCCTTTCGGAAAATTTCTAAGTCCCTAAAATCACAAAAAATCACATATTTTCTGCTTAAAAACCGACTAAATTTGCATATTTTGCGCCAAAACTTTCAGAGAAAATTACTAGCCACCCTTACCACCAGTCCACCAACTTGCATCGCTCCATGCCTCACCAGTTCCGAGAAACGAGCCCGGACGGAAGGACGGACGGACGGACGGACGGACAACCAGAAAACATAATGCCTCTGGCGGAGGCATAAAAAAATAAATAGGAAAAGTGGTCCAAAATAACCAAAAATTCGGAATTCCTAATAAATTAGGAAAATAGCATCCCTGATCAGTACATATCAAGCAATAATGTTGCAGTGATGGAATCGCTGGACCCTGAATACACCATTTCAAAGTTCATCAGTCTCAAATGATTGTTGCTAAATTGCAATCCAGTCCGGAATAAATGTTCAATCAAGCGTACCCCCGTATCGCTGCATAAACGATACTCAGGTACGCTTGATTGAGCGTTTAGTCCGGACTGAATCAACATTCCAATTCTCTTCAACAGATGCTCAAAACAACAAGCGCAGGACAGAGGATGAGTACAAACTGCCATGAATCACAACAAAAGGTGCTATCTAGACGCCGACTCACCTGGATCTCCGAGAACGAGAACGCGATCTCGAACGAGATCTAGAGTAAGACCTGCAAAGCCATGCAATACCAAGAAAAGAGTTGACCTTACTGAGAGCCTTTTAAATTCAATTCACAGATTTAGAAAGGAGGCTCCAAACCGTTGAACCACTATGGATACCAATTTGTGAGTAATCTGGTTTGGTTACTGACATAGACCAAACTGCTTTGTGAGTAATCTGGTTTGGTTACTGACATACACCAAACTGCTTCTGCAGAAAAGACACCGCTTCTATAATGCAATAAGTTTACCTTACGAGAAACAACACAAGAAACTGACAAGAGAAATATTGTACCTTTTCAGCATATTTCCACATCCCTGTCAATTCATAATTCACGTACCATCCCCCCCCCCCCCCCACCACCACTAAGGCTTACATTGGGCTCCATGGTGATTCAACGCTTTATGTAGAGCAGTATCTTGAGAATTCAGAGCCTCCATTTTGAATCTGTGCCAGTGGGAGCAATCAGACCTTGGTCTCATCTATTCATCAGTGTCCCAATTATTTGACAAACTGGGATGTCCATATCCATTGCTAAACACAACCAGATCACACTTATTATGAGTTTACCTCGCACTCATTATAAGTTGACCAATGATCATAATGCATCCTTAATATGCCGCCAACTGGGATATGGTATTTTTTCGAAAAACAAGATGTAGATAGTTGATGTTAAGAGAAAGCCAAATAAATATAGTGAGGGAAATTATTGTGAACAAAATGTCAAGGTGTAATCTATCGGGACACGACACAGTTTGAAATTCAAAGTTGACGGACTATAATATGAACGTGTATACTCTCATTCATCTGGGTTGATAACAAATAAGTATAAATTGAATCTTGACAACCAGAAAAAAATACTCACTGAGCAGAGAACTGACGTTGCGGGTGATACCATCACCCTTTAGCTAGGTTGTGATGAACTGGACCTTGATGCTAGTTGTTGAAGCTGGATGACGTCACAGAATGTTGTGATGACGTCATCTTGCGAGGTAAAGTTTTTATAATCCTGTCCCAAGCGTGCGACAGATTGTGCCTGACCCGTCCCGTGGGATTTAGTGCGGGTTCTTCAGCCCTGACCCAAATAGCTTCCTTTACTCCTCTTTCGAACCAATGACTCTCTCTGTCCAAGATTTTAACATCTTCAATTTCAAATTCACACGCTTGGGACAGGACTATAAAAACTTTACCTCGCAAGATGACGTCATCACAACATTCTGTGACGTCATCCAGCTTCAACAACTAGCATCAAGGTCCAGTTCATCACAACCTAGCTAAAGGGTGATTGTAATACCCGCAACGTCGGTTCTCTGCTCAGTGAGTATATTTTTCTGGTTGTCAAGATTCAGTTTATACTTTTTTATTAGACAGACTATAATATTTGTCGAAATTGCATACATGCATTCCGCATAAAAACCTTCACGCAACAAGACATTGAAATAAACATTCGTAGCAAAACCTCGATCGTGGTTAAATGATGAATAGGAGAGACCTTATACGTGATAACGTCTTTGCTGCTCTCATACCTACTGTGCACTGAATGGGAAAGTAAGATGGGTGATAAATACAGTTAACATAAACACAGATAGATAACATAACAACCTTAATGATATCATGGAATAACACTGATGTAGAATTTAAATAACAGCACAATTTATATCGACACTAATCTCTTATAAGGCGTTGGAGCACAATTAGGCCACAACTTTGTGTGGCCGGCCACAACCTGGCCACAGCCATGATTTTCAAAGATGGCGACCGTAGGCTTGACTATGCACCTCTAAATAATTTCAAAACATGTAATGACTATTTTACAATGATAGTGAGGTGAAAAATCAAGCCTACATGCAGTCAGCATCTTGGAAAATGAAGGCTGTGGCCAGGTTGCGGCCGGCCGCACAAATTTGTGGCCTAATTGTGTTTCAACGCCTAAATACTCCCCGTACTGTGCTGTATCAGATCAGACCCATCTAGCACTGGGAAGAGTATACAAAACAATATGGTTTGATGGAAAGTGGTGAAAAGAACTGGTCCGAGGTTTTGGGTGACTTGACTATCTCCTAATGCAGAGCAGAGGGAGGTAGTCCTGTTATCCAAAACTATAGAAACAGTATTTTACATAACTGAAATGAAATAAACCCAAATTGTATTGTGATACTTCAAACATAATTTTATACATCTCAAGTTAAAAAAATCAGCTCTGGAGAGTTCTGTTAAGGGAGTAACAAACTGTAAAGTTCTTCAGCGAAAAAATATAAGACAAGCTAATTTTTGCTTTGTGAATTACTCATTTTTGAGAGTACCATACCAAGGGTTTTAATTAAAGTATCCTGTTACAAAAGGCAGTGAAGATGATTTTCAAATATGGAGCTAGCACATGAACAAATACACTATTACACACATCATTGCTTTGTTGAGAGGATTTGACTGAAAGTCTGGAAATCCTTTGTCATTAATCATATTCCAAGCTCACTGTTAAAGCGAGAAGGAAAAGTCTGTTTGAAATGGACAAATGCGGAGTCAAAAAGTATCACCTATTGATTTCTGTTGGTGACCAGACGACGGTGGCTATGCCTCGTTACTACTATATTTGATCGCCATAACCTTCTGCGGTGTCGCGCGTGTAATTTCAATTATGTTAAAATAGTGCAACAAATCAACTTTAAATTCCTTTGCTATGAATGGGGTTCACGTGTGAACCCCAGCGGATTTAGAATAACACAATAATGTGTACCACTATAGGAGCACTTTTGTTATTATTTGAATAAAAGTAAATATAATTTTTTGTAACATTTTCAATATTAATGCGCCAATAGAAAGACATGTAAAATGTATCCTAAATTTGTGTTCTAGAAATCCCTTGCCCTAAATTTACTAGCTTCTACTAAAATCACATCCGCCCTTGCCTGGTTGGTGACCTACTCATGACTTCAATCTCTTGCACATCAAATGTTCATACGCTTCATCCATGACTTTTTAATTGTTCAGTGTCGTGTGGGACAGAGATAGTGCTCTTCCATACTAAAAAAACATCTCCGCTGAAAATAGCTGTGATAGTTACGCTTCCCTTTTCCACTTTTTAAAAATTGACGGTACTGAGAAACTTGAAATGTGTTACAAGCAAGAAAGCAATACTATCCAAGATAACTGGTCATACCTGTAGCGGCTTCCTCCTCCATATCCTCCTCCATATCCGCCTCCATAACCACCACCATAACGTCCACCTCCTCCTAAGATCAAAGACAGAAATCAAAGGTTAACCCTTTCCTGCTCTAGGGCATCTGGGAGATACCCTAAATTACTGTCAGCTCAGGCGTAGGACGTCTCCCAGACACCCTAACTAAAACTGAAGTCTAACTTTACCCACTGCCTCTTACCTTCAATCCAAGGCAATGTGTACAGTTCATACAGGTGTATTATGCTGAAGTCTCATTGAATTATGTAGAATATTGATAAAGATAATTTGAATTTACTTCAGTAGTCAGAGGTAAAATGCCGTAAGTCTGGGGCGGAAAAAGTGGTCAGACTGGAAAGGGTTACTCATTGCACAGGTTACATTTATGTGAATGAAATGGGATAAAATCAATGAACACCCAATAAAATATTAGGGCAAGTTTCAAAGAGCTTGGATCTATATTCTTGACATCGCCACTGATCTAGATCCGACGTATGTTACGTAACAAATGGCCTAATGGAACGGTCGGTGTACTTACGATAACCACGCCCTCCTCCTCCTCCAGCGTACGGGTCACGGCAGTCTCTCGCAAAATGGCCAAACCGTCCACACTTGTAGCACTCATCTTCAGACTGTGCATAAAAAGGATAAAAGAGAGAAATTTAGCAACAAAAGAAAACAAATGCCATCTTGTATGTGCTCTGTTCTTGATTCATTTGATATGATGATCTGTATTTCTGTCTCAGCTAATTATCTTGATCATAAGAACACCCTCAGCTCCACTTCAAATCCTGATGTGGTGAAAAATTACAATTGTCCTAGCTGTTAACTTGTTTTTTATTCACCAGAACAGCAAGTACTTTCATCAAATAGCTTCATCTGTAGGATTGTTAATAAACAGCTTGATAGATTTTATTCTAGACAAATCCAGGAAAGTAAATTTACTATTTAGCTTTCGTCTTCACGGGTTGAAGACTTGATCACAACTGGCTTGATCCGTTGCTACTCCTGCAAGTCTTGACAGTAGTCTCTTTCACAGGTTTAGATGCTATCAGCAACGAATCAAATACATGATCTAGAGTGATGCTTCCTACGTCACAGAAAGAAAGACTCGAACCAAGTTAGCCGTAAAATACGAGTAGCCATCTGGATTCGCAAGAGGGGGAGCAAAACAATGAACCGTGACGTAGGAAGCATCACTCTAGATCACGTATTTGATTCGTTGCTAATAGCATCTAAACCTGTGAAAGAGACTACTGTCAAGACTTGCAGGGGTAGCAACGGATCAAGCCAGTTGTGATCAAGTCTTCAACCTGTGAAGACGAAAGCTATATAGTAAGTTTACTTTCCTGGATTTGTCTAGCATAAAATCTATCAAGCTAAGTACTTTCATATCACAATTTGAGCTACATGGTTGACGACGCCATTACATGGGCCAGTATACAAGGTCTGGTATCTCCCCTGCAAATATGTATTGATCACAACTCTGTGAGTTGCGATGCATATTTTAAAAGAATTTGCTAATCAAATCTGCGCGTATAAATCACTATGTGGAGCCAACACAATAGGGTTGGAAGGAATATAATGTCGAATAACATTTAACACTCCGGAAAGCTTCTCACAGCAGCTCTCCAAAGCATGCACGATTGGCTGGAATTTTTCAGTGTTACCTAGCTATACATGTAAAAATGTCTGTAAAAAAACCTACAAAGCGAAATTAGTCGAAAATTTGCCTGCAAGCACCTGACACGAAATATAAAATAAATTGCAGGTGATTTATAGTGCACTACGCGGTCCCCCTGACTTGTAATTCCACACGGCCTCAGCACACTTTACAGAGCAGTTCTAATCATTGGGTTAAATCACTATCTGGACTCCCTGGGGCCAAAGGGCTTACTGCCGCCTACATATGATATTGGCGCAACCCTAGCTTGAGCAATTCACACCCTCATAGAATATACAGTTTTCGCACACTCAGCTCCCAGCTGGACTCGAACGCGGAACGATCGATATCATATGTTTAACAGTCCAAAAATTAACCGACTGAGCTAGCGAGAACCTATGAAGAGGTATCTAGTGTCATCAATTTTGGCAAGAATAATCCTTGCGATCTACAGCTATCATAAGAGAGGGGCTGTGATGCTCTGAGCAGCTTTCCATCCAAATAGGACATTTTGTGAAAAAGAATTACCGGAGTGGAAAGAGTCAAAACAGTTGTCATTTTACCATTTTCTGGAATAATCCATTCTTTGTTTGAAAGAAGCCAATGCAAAATTTAAAACCCTGGTTCTCAACACTAACCTTGACAAAAATCCAGCAAATCTACACATGAACCACATCTCTTACTTTAGTCATTTACAAATACTTAATTCTTTGTAATTCATGTATGCTATATCTTGTGTATTCATCTAATTTGATCTATGGAGTGGTTCGACACCAGAATTAAATTTTGCACAACATGGCCATACAGCTGAAGAGTTGAAGATCTATACATTTTGTTATAATTAGAAACCTAGCACATTATTTTCAGCTCGAATAAGCCCATGTTCAAAATGGCATTCTTAGAAAGAAAAAAAATGAGGCTATAACTCACTCTACAGAATCTACACCATATTACAAGTAGGTTTCTGTCGATTTATCACAACATAAAGCATATATCGACATAAAGCATGTCCGATGTGGACATGAAATCTCCTTTGTCGACAAAACTGGGCAAGTAACATTTCATAAAAACTTATGTTTAAATGTCAATTTATGGCTGATTATTAGCAGTTGAGCTTTGAAGTGATGCATAAATAATTTAATACACATGTACTTACACCGTTTTTAAAGTTATTGCGATGGTTCACAACAAAAAAGTCACAAAATATCAATTTTACATTATCCATATTGTCAAAGAAAAAACTAGCATATGACTAAAATATACGTCTAAAACGGGTCATTCAGCTTATCCAATAATTTCGTTTTTGCAACAGAAACCAACGTTTTGATGTCAACTTTATGTCGACATATATGTCGATGTCGTCAAATAATTATTGCGACATATCGACATGAAAAAACAGTCTTGACTGAAACCACAAGTGACCCAAATATAACGGTATTTACAATATACAGAGAGATATTAAAAACACTTTTGTAAATATCCACTTACAAATCCTCGTTTTGGTCCTCTTGCCCACTCTACCACAATGCTCTGTCCAGAGATCTCTTTCCCATTTTCATACTTGATGGCATCCTGGAAGGTCGAAGGTCAACAAAATCTGGTCAGCACAACACAATGCATAGTGTGACATGACATAACTTACCCTAACAAAATCAGACCTACATGTATAGGCAAAATAATATTTATTGGACAATTTAAACAGAAATCCATGCTTGGGTTGCATTTACTAACAATGGGGCCCTGTACTCTGAATTTTTGTTTAAACTGTCCAATAAATTATTGTTTGGCCTATAGTGGGAACATATGGCTTCCTTAAATTGAAATTTTATCTTGTGCCGAGACTCAAAATGGGCATCCCGCAGGATAAGAAAATAACCTTGCCCTTTAGGTGAACAATATGTTGCAAAAACTTGTTCACTTCTTTCAGGTAGATAAGTCAGAATCGATCTTCCAATCAATACAAATGAGAATCCATACAGATCCTATAAAACTTTTCCATAATTTGTACTTAAAAATGCATGAGAATTTGAATATTTTGTTTAGGCGAGAATAAATACAAATTCTCGTAGTTGTTCAATATCTGAACTTGGGTATAAGAATTGCTTTTAATGAGGCTGAATGATGCTGGACAACCCTGAGTTTGGCTAAAAAAGCTAAAATAAAATGGCAAAATGTGTAATTTCTTTCCTGAAGGAATGACAAATCTGAAATTAAATACCTTCAGGTACTAACTTTCTGTATGTTTCAACTTGTTTAATAATGAAGCGCAAAGTCCCATCAATAAGCATCGTTCGAAGTTTACCAATCTGCAGTACATTTGACAGGGAATCACTAATAGTGCGTGTACAGACTGCGTAATGGTGAACAGTGAGCGATGAATATGGACGGACCAATGAACACATTATTAAAAGCCCTCGCATAATAACCTTTAAGTGTTTGAACAAAATTTCATCAGTTTGTCCATCAAGTTGGTCTTTCCTTCAAATCATCACAAATTCACATAACCATGCACATTGTTTCACATTAAAAGACTTCAAAAAAATCATCTCACTTTGATAGTCTTTGTTGAGCAATATATGATATCCATAACCATTTAAACATATCTTTACAGGGGGCACACAATATCATATGCATACAAAGCTGTAACACATGAACTGGAGGAATATTCAGAGAAACCACTTTCATTCATATAACAATTCAAAAATGGGAATAATGTTTGCAACAACTTTTCAGGAATAATCTGATAGTATAAACACAAGAAAGGGTCAAAATAAGGAAGATCATGGGGCCATTACCATAAAAACCCACTGAGGGCACTGAAATTTACACAAATCATCAAGTTTTAGTTTTTATAGCATTGGTTTTTATTAATTATGATAAAAAAATGGAAAGTGAAATGAGCACGGTAAGGGGCAGCTTCAAAACTCAACCGGCGGTTGTCTGCCGGTTCTGGGTGGTTCAACAGGAATAAATAATAGCCGACTGCCTAGAAACGGCAGACAGCCGCTGGTTGAGTTTTGAAGCCGCCATAAGTCACTTGCCTAAAAATGATGAGTTTATCCCATTGCTTGACAAGGAAAACCAAGCACTGGTCTAAGACTGTGTATCTTAGTCTCACTCCTAGTGTCCAGTAATGCCAGGAAGGACTGGGAGGGGGAGATCAGAGAACAGTACGAGTTCTAAGAAAACCTGACACAGATCAAGGAACTCCAGCAATAGCCTGGACTCCTACAGGGTGTGCCAGAAAAAACCTTACAATCTTTGCGTGTAGTTGTTGTACACTGTCGATTGAAATGAAAAGGGTATCTGAAAGTTCAATTAATGGGCTAAAAAGTGCAACCTTTACATAATTTCTAACTATCCGTTAAACCCAAGAAAGTTACACACAAAGATTGTAAGGTTTTTTCTGGGACACCCTGTACATCCTTAAAATATTTCTACATGGTAAGGGTTCATTCTTGTTTTCCATATACTTGTATATAGCCAACAAACAAGGAGATTCTGGCTTATTTTGACCCCTGTGTTCAATACCTGATTCTGCTATAAATCTGCATTGCAAAATGATACAGTTCTACTAATCATTCTTTTTAAAAATCATAGTAATGATGGTTCTGCAGTCCAAGAGTGACTTTTTGCTAGAAATTGTTGCTAGTTATTTGGGGTTTTATTTTCAGGAGGGCTACTAACAAGCTGTCCTAACTCCTGATTACATGTTCTTCTAAACAAAATAGAAATTAAACAAAGGTCGAAAGATCAAATTGAAATGCAGTCACAGCAGTACTGTTGGCACTTATTGTTCAAATGCAAATTGCAGCATAATCAAGTCATTAACATTTAAGAAAGTGGTTTCCATCTGAATATACCTGATCAAGGGTAATATATTTGCATGTCACCAACGTACTGAATTACAGAACCGTCATCCTTTTTATGCAACATACAGCCAAGTCAAGTAGCAATTCATTGAGAACACGGTCTTAGTAGACAAATGCCGAGGTAGTTTCTAGGCTTAAAGTGATTCGGTAGTTACGGATACGGAACGGATTAAACTAGCGAGGTACTTGACAGACGATGTTTGGCACGGTCTCGGTATGTCATAGACGGAACTTTCAGAAAGGCTCGGCATGGTTCATGCCGGTGTCGCTGCGCATGGTATGTATTCATTCATTCATTCATTAACCCCGATAAAGGAGTTAATTGGCCACGGATGGTAGGTAGAGGTCAAGGGTGAAAGGTTAAAGGTCGTGACACGGCACAGAAGACTTGTTTTGGTAGGCTCTTTTACAGGCTTTAAGCATGGTTGCTTGCAATGGTCTAGGTAGATTCTTAAATTCACACTGGAAATAAAGAAATATATCAATTTACAAATTATTAAACCCTGCAAAAAAGTAAAAGCCTTGAAATGTTATCATAAAAAATAATTTCTGCTTTATAATCCTCTTCAATATAAAGATAATGCTCAAAATTAAGATCTGTCTTTTCTGCTCTTCCAGGAGATTTATCATTTATGAATCTGGCGTTGGCCAATTCTGGTGAAAATATCCTTGCACTTTCCAAGATCAAATCATGCCAATGAAATTTGCTGTCATGCAGTTTGAATCAATGTATTTTTATTTATTTAAAATGATGATGTACCAAATTATATCTTCTTTAAATCTTTCTCATGCATACCACATATTTCTTATTAAATTCAAAACTTATTACATCACAAGATAGATCATCTGTATGTATCAGTCCTAAATAAGCAAATCGCTTAAGTGCTCTTTCCTTCAAAACCATGATCGTCTTTACAGTGAGCTGAATTCAAAAACCATCAGAGCTGAATTTATAAACCATCAAATCAAATATATGCAAGAGCTCTCATTTTTTCCTTAAGTTTGGCCGTATGACTCTGAAATACAAGTTGTAAACATGTATGTGAAAAAACCTTACTACATACATGTATATAAACATATAGTTTATTTTCACAAGGGACTTTATTTTCAAATTCTATGAAGCATAAAATCTCACTAAATTAAGCATCCCAATCATTGATCATTACACAATTTTTGAAATTGAAACTTTCAGCATATAGTGAGTTCTAGTTTTGAGCGCCTCCGAGTTCTTGAATCTTTCACAAAAGAAAGTTACCAAATTTAAACAAGCTTAAAGTATAAGTTACTTAATGATACACTGTAAAGTTAAAAGAAACAAGTAGTGGTTTTGAGACTCATTCTACTTGTTTTAGTAAGTACTCCCTTTCAAAAATTAGTGGTAGAACGAGTACCAAAATGAGTAACAGTGATTTAACTTAACCGTTTTTATATAATTGTTCGTTTGAGGGGCCAGGAAAATCTGAGTATGGTTTTAAACTTCAAATTTGGTAAAGAAAATTGTTATTTAGTCGAAAATTTTGGAATGAATGAAATGAATACCAAAGAAACAATTGTTTCACTATGGCCATGAGTGTAATTTTTCTAGAAACCGATTGTGTTTGAGTGACGGGTTCAATGTATATCATATGCTTTGGTCTAAAATTGTAATCCTCTGAGCAAAGAAATGCAAAAGTTTGAAAATCTCCAACAAATATAAGACATGTTTTTCTCCATCGCTTTATTGCATATATTTCAGACAACTGATGGCCATTTCTATTTTACATCCATGTACTAAACAAACCTTATGTTGAAATGTTTGGTCTTACCTCGGCATCTCGGTGATCTTCATAGTCAATAAAGGCATAGGCTGTAAAGAAAACACCACATGAAACATGCATAAATTGTGGGGAAAGTTGATCATTTAAAGTACAAACGACTATTGTTTCAAATCATTCTCGGATGAATGAAAATTCAGAGCCTTAACACAAAGTTTTAACGTGCAGTTTAGTACACAACACTTTTCAGATGCCTTCTATGATGTAAAACAGATTAATACTGATTGGGTAGCGAAAACGGTGAAATGTGAACTTTACATGTCCCGTTTTTTCCGTAACTTGTTGATATGAGGTGGTTGCCTCCAATAGAATGCCATGTGACTTACTGAAATTTATTTGAAACCACGTAAAGCCGTGGGTCCCCTGTACACATAGACTCCTTCATGGGGTATGCATGTTATGCAAGTACTTGTATCATTGATTGATTGATATTATTGAAACAAGTTTAAAGTTTCTGATTCCTCACAACAATGAATTTTAGCTCACACCTTTGGGAAGCTTTCATCCAGCATTTTACTTCTAAAGACGTCTTTAGCCCCATATTAAACATGTGGGGGCGCTGTTTAGGTTGGAACAAATAAGTACCTAGTAGTTGACCTTACTGCCGCAATATAATCCTTAACCCTAAACTTGTAAATTTATAAAGTGCAGAGATTACTGCCGAGCATGTAGGCCATACTGCGAACCACACAAAGATTGTAAACTACAGACCAGTAAAGCAGCGTACAATTTTATACCAGTTTTCTACATCAGGCAACATGTGAGTGGAAGATAGTCGTATCTGCAATAGCTGCCATTTGTCATTAATTTTGGATTGCACTCTGTACAATCTCTAGTCTTGGGTCAGTTGCTCTTGATGAAATAGTTCTATTATAGGTGGCACTGTCACCTAAAGAACCATTTCAAACTAACTGACATATGGCAGAGGAATTTTGTGGTATTTTTCACACTGTAGTGACCAGTAAATATTGTTATGGCAGCCATTGCAGATACGACTTTCTTGCTCTCACATGACAATCTGTACATGTATGGTTGAAAATAATAATATATTATACATTTTCTTATAAACTTACCCATTCCAGAACCTACATGAAGAATGGAAAATGGAAAAGAGAGAAAAAAAGAAACATACATGTTAGTAAATATGCAGTTATAAAGACATCTATAGGCTGACTTTTTTTAATATATTTCTGCTTCTGCTTAGATACTAAGCAACCAGGACAACAATCAGGTATATATCCAAGAACCAAGTTTGGCTATCCATCAAAACGAGTGCCAGTTCCAAAACGAGTGCTTTTTACTTTACAGTCTCCGGAGCAGCAAAAAAAAAAAATTCTCAGTGTCAGGCCTATATAGCTCATTTTTCTTTTTGTATCAGAACTAAGCCTGCAAGTGAGTTCCGTTTTTTTCGAGTCACGTTTTTGTATCGAGTCACGGGTCCTAAATTTGCCTACTCGAAACCCGAAAAACAGTGATTTGACCTATTGGTATTTTTTAGAGAAGTCGCCAAATTATCATTACTAAAATATTCCAATAATCATTTCACTAGTGGCCATAAGTTGCTAAATAACCTTAAAAATTATCAAATATCAAAATCAACTTCCAAAAATAGTCGCAAACATGCGATGTCTCTTGCAGGAAGATTGCCGATTTCTCTATGTTTCGTTACAAACATCGCAATCTGTGTTAACTATTTGTTTGCATCTGTTGAATGTTCGTCAACAGATGGCGATGTTGCACTGCTATCATACTTGTCAGACATGCGCAATCGTAATGTTCGTCAACAGACGGCGATGTTGCACATAAATATAACGGCGCTATCATACTTGTCAGACATGTGCAATAGTAATGTTCGTCAACAGATGGCGATGTTGCACTTATATTAAACGGTGTTATCATACTTGTCAGACATGCGCAATTGTGATTGTAGTAACCTGTCATTTCGTCAAAACGGCGACTCCATGAAGCAGCAACAATAATATTACCACATTAAACGTCAATTTATGTAAGTTCCCCGATTTAAGTCCCAACCGTTATTTGAATAAAATCTGAGGTAGCAAAATGGTGGGACTATACAA